>DWLR01005576.1:0-10837 GCA_018246295.1 Papilio alexanor hazarajatica
TCTTAGTTCACTTTAAAACAGCACTATAAGACTTTCGAGGACGGTTGTTCAAAGCGAATAGGAATATATTAATAATCTCAATCGGAATGCTACTCAAAGAGTGGAGTTTGAGGGATTTAAAAAAATGCCTACCAAAATAAAATCTAAATTTAAAATAGATTCGATTAAGACAATAATCGTATGCGTGTGTGTTTGTAATAAATTCCAAACTATCATTGTAGTAGACATAGCTGTACCTTAGTCCGTATAGACAGGTACGCGTTAAATCAACTCCCTACGGTCGCTTGATTGAACACTGTGGGAAGGGACCGACCCTGGGAACTTAGACTTTGTATTACAATATCAGATGTTCGGTAAGCTCTAGCGATAAATATTTAGGTTAGAGATACAAAGTAAGAATATACATTGATTGATGATTGAATATATGGAAGAGTAGTACATATTGTGTCGACCCTACGCAAGTGGGAAAAGGGCAGGGAGATGATGATAATTGAATATATGAATTTAGATATTTTGATATTTATTTTTTCAAAAAAGTGGCCACCTTATTGTGGCTATATAAACAGTTACCAAGATGTAATGCCTCGATATAATTTTAGTTTTAATAAAACTGATAATTTAACCCTTTCATGTCTACTCGGTTGTTTGTCTTCAGTAACACTTCATACATTGCCGGGTTTGACACTAAAAACTTTTTGATTATCGGTAATTTTGTCTCAGTTTATTCTGATAGGACTAAAAATACTCGAGGTTTACTTTTTCTCAGATAGAAAAAAATGAAGAAAAACATTATGAATATCCAAGCTATATCCAAAAAACAAATACATTGAGATGATTAACAATGACTAGAATAAATTGCTACGTTCTTTTTTGACACATCACTAATTTCTTGTGCTTCACATCACTATTGTAGTCGAAGTGAACGGATAATGCTTAGCAATCTACTCCACATTGATTGTTTCCTTGTTTCTTAGAATTGCGTCGATCTTTAATTGTGTTCAATGGCCAGTTACGTTTGCAGTAATTCCTTTTCCTATCGAATATTGCGAAGTCCAATTTATGTTCAGATTAACGTTTACATAGGTGTAGTTCATTCGATTTTTATTCTCTCTAATCTTGTGACAAGTTAAAAATATTTAGTGATAGAAACTTTTTACACCAGGACGTTATCAATCACTTTCTGCGTTGTGGTACATCCAGCCTTCGCCTTCTCAATGTCATTAATTAAACTCAGACCAAATTAAATACCAGCAGTATTAAGCAATACAAAAATAATTATGATTACATTACCAACCTTGATATTTGAAGTCATCTGGAAATGAGGTATAAGTAATAACAGTAGATAGATAATGCTTGAACAGAAGCTTAAGGACTACCGTAAGAGGAATACTCTTTTATTTCTTTAGCAGGTGAATAACTTTACAAATACCAAGGGTTCCCTTTCATTCGATGCGCAGTGTTGGTGTGACGCGACTTGTGATTTATCGGTCACCGTGGCCAATCGCCGGACCGCGCCGACAGCCGTGAAGTTGCGTGGGTATGTCCCTATCTCGAGGTCGTACTATCATTTTGATTATTTGGTTAATATTAACAGTCATTTTTTACTTCGAACTTGCGTGCATGAATAGATTTTTCTGGAGCTGTAAATAATTAAATCAGAGAGTTGACTGCTCTGCTGATTCGGTTATGGTTACAACAAAAAAGTAACAATAAAAATTCGCCAAACTTTTAAAAAACAGCAACTAAAAGGTGAAACAGAAACTTAATACCTGGTACCTAATTAAAGAACAATATTACACAACGTATTAGAAAGGAAAATGAAAATAGCTTAAAAATTAATTACAAATTAAGCACACGATTGTTTCTGAGCATCTAATGTATTCAGTAGCCACTTTTTCAGTTTATTTCCAGATATTTTTAGTACGACATTATTCTTTCAGTTCGCGTGCATAGAATATTCGTGGCACTAAATACCTCCGCGTCCTTAGACCCTAATAGTTTTGCGCTCGTTGTTCCTCGATCTGTTCCCGAGCTGTCGTTCTTAAATTGCCATAAATAAGCATATAGTAGAACGCATCTAATTGCAGATGTCCTGTCTACCTTTAATAAACAGAGAAGGGGATAGACAGAAAAATTTACATTTCCTTCTCCTATCCATCCCCCTCCCCGTCAAATCCTCTTTATTAGAATAAGGTGAGAAGGGGAAGAGCACTACAATTCGACCTCTAGAACCTTATGCTCATACCTTATGCGAAACGTAGAATACTTCTACTTCACGCCTGTCTTCTATGAGGTCGTGATGTTTCACCGGTCGAGCGGGCCATTCGTGCACATATATTTTTAATGCGAACTCTACCACTGTTATGTTTTTGAGACTTGATAGCATTTAACGGCATACTTTGATGGTTTAAAGTGTTGAAAATATAATTTAAAATCGTGAGTTTATATCCGTCGTTAATCTTTTGTCAGGAACAACGTAATACCGCCAGTAGGCGTCTTAATTCAATTTCAATAAAAAAAAATGTTATTTAACGATAGTTAAAAAAACAGTTATAACAATGATTATCTAGATAAAGATGCGTATAGGCAATTAAAATGCGATGGCTTGTACCAACTATTGTTCACTTATAGAAACCAGACTGCATTTCAAGACCGATAAATCATAATTCTGATTTGCATTAAATTATTGCCGGTAATAGTCGTAAATCTATTAGATCCTTAAAACTCCGTAGTCATGTACTGTTGCTGACAAATATGAACTATCGATAGTTATGTTCAACAGCCGTTGCAAAAAGCGTTCCTTGTAAGCAATTCTTGTAATAAATTGCGACATCTCTCCAGTCAGTTTAATAAATGCCCGCAATCATGTTCAGAAACTCAATAACTTATGGTTCTGTATCATCTGTGTTTAACGATGAGCTGATGTAATAAAGCAAGAAATCTACTTACATTTTTTACATTCCTATTAAATCATTTTTGCTTGTGTTGTGTGTGTAACATCTCGTGAAACTTTTCCCCCAAAGACGTATATTTTAGAATTAGTAGAATAACGAGCGTTGCCAGCCAAAACTATCTTCAGAACGTACTTCATACAAAAAGTTACGATTTTGGTAAATTATTTCCCTAGCCCCTTACCTAGCTAAAATTTACCTTAACTTTGAATATAATCTTGATTATAATCTAAAAACGATGTGAATCGACTTCAATTAATAATCGTTTTAAATTTGACGATTACTAATGCATTACAATTTCAAAAAGGCGATGACATAATTAGAGATTAGCTTAAGTTAACCGATAAAATAAGCAGGTAGCTGACATATAAATTAAAATATCAACTTTATAGTGATCTTAATAAATGTTTATAAACCTGTTTTGACTCGCTTTAACATTCTTAAAGTTAATATATTTATATTCAATGTACCTTAAATTATTATTCTGATTAACATATTAAATACTCTTTTAGTGTAATTAAATTGTCGATATTTTGACGTTATCAACTAGTCGCATCACTAGTTGGTTTGACGAGATGGTATCTAAGCCGAGAACGATTTGGTCTTCGATAATTTGAATATTTTAACAAAAGGGGAATAAAATGACAATATATTTTAGTCTTAAGCTAGGGTTATTTTCACAAAACAAGATTGAGTACTTAACCTGCAGCAAACTAAATTATAAAAACTATTATAACTAGCAAATAGAGTTTTAAAATTTAGAAGTCACATACGCCGTGATTTTGAAAGGTCATTCAGTTTAAATTATGACTAATCTCTAATCGTTCTTTAACATAATTTGGTTCGTTAAAACGTCTGTTTGCGAATAATTTTATTCTAATTTGACATGGCGATTGAATTGACTGGAGTGTCAGTTGAATAAAAGTTTGTCAAATCTTTCAGAAACCGTGCGATAGAGACAAAACCTGTATACAATACGACTTAAGGTCCTTCAAGAAAAGAGCGTACTCCTTCCTAAAAGGCCGGCAACGCATCTGATGTTCTTCTAGTGTTGCGGATGTTCATGGGCGGCGGTGATCACTCTTTTGGACGACTCGTTACTCATCACGCTAATGATACCGATTTACATTTTTTTTTATATTTTTTATTATTAAATATCTATGGCAATATGCTATTAGCATTTTACGTAAAGAAATGTTTACACGTTTTAATTCTCAAGAGAGCATATACTTTGGACGTTTTCACTTATCGTTGTGTCTTTTTTGGGCTAGTTAGCTACAAGTTACTACATACTACAGAATATGGTACTACTTAAAATTTTGAAGTACAAGGTTCACTTTTTTACTATCCGTTTACCTAGAGACTTGTGTTTCATAGGTCCAGAAAATTCTCACTGCTCAATAAATTATGTTCATTACATACAAATTACTAATTTTTTATCTGTTGGAATATAATTTTCAACGAACAGTAGACATTATAATGTAACATAATATTTGATATAAAAAAAAAACGTTATGAACCGTCGACACGGAAAGCCAACAATGCGGCAAATTCAAATGTACAGCATAAAGAATCGTCCATCCGCTGTAAATAATCCTAAGCTATTTTTCATTTTATGAAGTGACTTTTGTAGATTAGCGCCTTTATATACGATCTTCATCGTATTATGTGGGTTGAGAAACCATTATCCCTTAACATGAATTGCATAATTAACATTTTTAACGAAAATATAAGAACTAAAAGTAAAGAAATTAACAACAAACCCTGTTTAAAAACCTAAATCGATATTCTTATAATAAAACTATTTTACCTACTTACTGTGATTTCATTAAACATTACAGACTTTTAAGGTATAGAAAAACAACTATAAATTACAATGAAATAACATTGAAGGCCTTTATCACACGTAACCAATATAAAATTTACAAGGAAACTTCATAGAATGAATAACTTTATATATGACAAAGAAACTAAATCATTGTTATGAGTCGTCATATTGCAAGAACAACGCTATGCAACTGTGTTATAAAACATTAGCTGACGCAGCAAAAAGGATAAGAGTATAACCTGACCTACGGGTCAATTTGACCTCGGGCCATGGAGGACAGCGGGGGGCCATCGTATCTGGTGACGGGATACTCTAAATCGATTCCGAATCGTCGCTTGCCACAACGGAATATTAACTATGAATTTTGTTAAAATTTATCAAAAAAAAATCGTGACTGGAGAACGTATCAGCCACTATGAACTGAACCTTTTTTTGTGGGAGAATGGGACAAAAAAAGCAGGATCACACTAATGTTACTTAGCCACTGATCCGACGCCGGCCAGCAAAGGGGATGGTTGGATACGAGAATGACTGGAATAGAGATGGAACTTTCATTAATTCCAGACATTCCAGAACAGGACTGGATATGGCTCATCGGTCAAAGCAAGTTGGGATAATCACAGATTTATAAATGATCAGAACTGTAGTGTGCCATACAAATTAGACGTTCAAAAGTGAAGCTGATATTCGAAGTTTCAATGTGTTGCGTTAGTGTGCCTGATGCGAAAAATATTAAAAATATTAAAAAGAAATCAGTGAAACGCCATTGCCCCAAATTCCAAATTTTATCCAATAGAACACCATCAGGCTCTAAGTATTTAAATATTTACATACTTGTAAATAAAACAAAACAAAAATGCCATATTAATTTCGGATTATTTCTCTATTTATGGAAATACAACATATTAATAATAATATAAAAAATATACTAATCCCCTACAGTTGTTTTTAAATATGTCACGATTGACAATCCGTTGAACTCTATTAAAAACTAAAAAGTAAAAGGTTATATGCGATTTCCTTTACATGTAAATATTGCCATGTAGTCCACAACTCTTAACAGTTTACCCCAAAAAGTCCGCCGTATAGGTCGCATAAGGTCGCGTCACGTCGCATATCATTGCGTCGCTTATCTAGGACAACGGGTCATGTGTAATTCAAATAAATACCTGACCACCATACGCTCTTTTATTAAAAATTAACCTAGCGTGCATAAATAAAAACAATTACGGGCAGATGGCTATAGACAAAAATAACCAAACAATAGAGAGGCGCAACGACACCGGCATAGACAATGCGGTACGGCATATGTGCTGCCGTAAAATTGTAAACATCATAAGTTTATAATCTCACTAGAGATATTAAGTATAAAATATCCTAAAATTGTCAACTGAACGAACCATTTACAATTTAAAGTATTTTTCTTGTGGTACTGTGCCAATAGTGTAGTGTAAAATGGGACTTAATAATTAATTATTTGTGGACTAGATATTGTTAGTGGCTTCGAACGCGTTTAAAAGATTGCTTTCAGAAAAATATACAATAATGTTTTAAAATGTATTTTAACTATCGTTAAATTTATCAATATTTTATATGGCCTATCATTTGCACAATCACGGGTTTTTATCGTATACAAATTTTCATTAACATCGGTCGACCAACTTTAAAAATGATAGAATTGCGAAGTATAAAAAGAAGATTCGTCAATAAAAACATGCAAAAAACCTGGAATTACAGACAGAAACTACTCTATTAACTTATATATTAATATAGATTAGCTTTAATTAGTTTAGACTATGAACATGATATTTATATTTATGTATAAAAATAATATTGTAAAACCATGTTTGTCGGAGAAAAAAAATTGTTCGTTACGTTTGTTACTTCAGTTAACAATTATAATAGTGAGATGAAAAACTGACGATGTTTACAATTTGATCGTGACATGCATTATTCCGGCAATACAGCGGCTGTCGACCCTACATGATGCATGCCGGTCACTCAGGTATCATATCGTTTTATGACCGTCGGACAATGGAGTTATTTTTGTAATCATACCAGTTGGAAACATTGCTGCACAGGTGACTCATATAAACTATTATTAGAGGTGTTATTGTGCGTTTTTTACTTGCTACAAATAAAATACAATATTCATCACAAATGATATAAATATGTCAGTGTAACACTTTCTGTCTGTATTTCGAGTACAACATATGAGCATATATTAGCAAAGTACACAAATGGTTTTTCTTTTCGTCTAATTTAATTTAAATTTGTTTACAGGTAACACCATATAATCAGTATTAGAAATTATTGGAGGCATATGGAATAGCAGGTTTGTCTAAAGTCATAAGATAAAAAAGTTCATAATAGCAAAATTTCTTTTTATTTATTTTTCACTACATAAACAAGCAACAGTTAAATTAAAAAAAAATCAATAAATCACACTCCGGGGTAAAATATGATTCGGCATCTCACTCTCCAAAATCGGTCAAGCCGTTTAGGCTACAGTTCACAATGGAACGGACATACATACATACATACGAGTGCGTATTTATATGTATAATACCCGCGAAAAACATTACCTTCGTGTCAATCGTGTAAAATGTTTAAAAACTTATTACTCTTGCTTGATGATACATGAAAAAAGTTCTACACGACTGAAAAAGCAGTGCAAAAAATTGATGGACTGTTTGTTTCATGTTGTAACAAGAATGATCATCCGAATTAATATTTGCATGGAACAAAATAAACCGTACCCCCAGCAGGAAGCCCAAATGATCTCGTAACCGGCGTCGCGGATAGATGGCGATGTGATAGCATTGTGCGCAAGCGCTTTGTGAACGTGCCTTTTTGTGCTCGTGCCAAATTAAATTACAATGTCCGGTTTGCGCGGGAAGGACAGCGTGTCAAATAATTAAGCAATTAGGGTAGGTTAATGCACTTAGATTGTATATAACATTCGCTTTTATAATATAATTAATTAATTATATACATAGTTAAATAATTTACAATATTAAAGTAAGCGAAAAGGGTTAAACGTTAATCGGGTATTACATGCAGAATCTATCTAATTTAGGCAATGCTAATATTTTGGTATTAAATACCACAAAAATACCAGCCTCGACATTCGGCAAACACCAATTCGAAGCATTGAATTCGAGCCAGGAGGTTGATTGAAAGAAACGTTGTTGATGATTGCTGATAATATTTCCTTATCAGATCGCATGTCCAACATACCACCATTTCGATTTGAGAAACAAAAAGACAATGATTACTCCTGATTTTAATTGAATGGGATAAATAAATTTATATAGCATTTGAATTGTTTTCCCATCACGTTTTGTAGTCGAGACCTTCATCAAAGAAGGTAAATAAACTGACCGCGGAGGCGAACGTCCAACTGTCTCTCGACTGTCAAATGTCAATTTGACATGTGTAGCTGTCATGAGCTGTCAGTCGGTCGACGTTCTGAAAGACAGTGTCGCAGAAACCGTTAACGTGGCTCTTTGTAAATGTTCGCTATTCGAAATGTTAATTTTACTCGACGAAATGGGAGATAAATTTACAAATGCAAATTTATAAGTCCATTCCATACCTTCAGTTTGTTTATATTAAAGTGTAATATGAGAAGACTCTTCTAGTATTTTACGTATAATTAGCTTTTAAACATTTTACGATTTAAAAAAGTGTGGTGCACATGCAAACTTTGACAATCACATTATTGGATTAGAGTAGTAGGTGTTTTTGTTAAATTAATATATGTGCTGTATTGTATTGTACTTGATAAATTATTTTATTAACTGAGCGCAATGAAATGACCATCTGCACCGAATATATTTTACATTTATCGTGAGATCGAAAGCTTTGACACTCTGACAAAATTAAAGTCTGTTATGCATTTAACTACTACGCAAAGTCATCTAATACGTTTTGAAGTTTTGAAAACTAAAAACATTATATGCATTTTCACTTAGGTTTTTATTTAGAGTCAATAGGGACACCGTACTTACTCAGATTAATCATAACTCTAAAATATCGTATCTATTTTTTAATGAAAGTAATGCGATATTCAAAGTGCATTCAATTTTGTCGAGGATCGAACCATTGAAAGGTTTGGCGCCATCTCTCATTGATATAGTCGCACATTATACGGGCTCAGACGGCTGCTGGTGTGTGTGTGCGTGCAACCATAAAACAATTGAAAATTAAACGTTAAGCGACGCATCGCTCCTGTGCTTTATGAACTTCGTGGAAATATGCGTCCGAATTCTTTATCGACGATTCAATATCTTTAACACAAATTGGACGTCTTTAATAGAAAGAGCAACAGACTAAGTATCACTGAAGATGTGTACGTATGTTGGGTAGATGATACAAATAAATTTAGATCTTGATTCTGTGTCCCATACAAATTCGACGTTCAGTAATGACTCCGTTTTTCGTAATGTAAGTGTGTATGTTAAATAATCTAATGTATTACGTATATAACTTTGATGTGGTTTTACACGATCTTACAGAACAAACCATCAACTTTTAAATTACAAACACATAGGTTTGGAATGATTAACGCGGGAAAAATGTTTGAATTCGTACTGCTTGACTGCGGGATAGCTCGAAATTGTACGAAGTCAACAATTACTGGCTTTAATGTGGTTTCACTTTCGCGTCCAGGATTAGGTATCTGGAGGTACGTAACATCTTTGATACCTTATCATGTTTAAAGATTATATTGACGATATATTAACAAAAGCAATATTCGATGTATATTATATTACTACTAACATTGGACTTCGATCGATGCAGACATCGTTAAAAGGATCGCAATACACTTATTTTCATAGGTGGTTAATTCCAAGTCAATTCTGTTCTATTTGTGGTCGCAAACTTGACAGATGTTAGAGGCTTATTGGTACTTCTTACTGTCTTTAAGAGGTACACCAGCTACTTTTGTAATAACAATATTAGAATACATATTTATATATTATAGCTGTCTGCTACAGACTCAATTCCTTTGGGAAATGACAATATGCTGGTAATTGAGTATTCAACACGCGTCAGTACTGTTCGAAAATGTTAAACAGCTATCCAAATGTTAAGGGCCGCAACCACCTTTATATTGACTGGCAAATGAGCTATTCTCGCTCACAATGTCGGTCCGACCAATACTACGAAATATGAATTGTACCTTGTGTAGGGCAAAAAGGTTTCGCCTTGCATTTATAATTACTTTCACATTATATCTGACGTGGAATAGGGTTGTTAATAACGTCACATGTAAGCAAATAATGTTTTCCGGGTATAATACGGTACTTTGTTTTTTATACCTTATGGTTTTCCTTAATAGCATGTGAGCATATGTACGTATTTTGCGTCGTAAAAGAGTTTTGTAAACATATACCAAAAATAACTTTTAATATGAGTTGATATGATGATAATTGTGAGTTCATCAATAGTAGAAATCATCTCAGTTATTTACAGGTATTTGAACCGAATTTATGTTGTATTTTTTGATATAAAATTTAAAAGAAAGTGTCATGAATCGCCAAAAGAGTTGGTTTCTTATCACCCACATCTAGAAGGCTCCGCGACCTAGATTACATCGTCGATTCATCTTGTTGTCTACCTCTTGGCCCTAAAAGTCGTGTAATATGTTAGAGTTTGCGTTTAGACAGGATAAAAGAATTACTTGGGACAATTCTCTAGAGACAGTTATTTAATTTGCTACTCAAGCTATTTTACGCTTTTCTCAGTAGGTATTTTGCGTTTGAGTTAATAAGTCTTTAAGCGAACCTATTGTAGTCGATTTTTTCGCGGGGGTTAGGTTAGTATGTTTGAATGTATGTATCTGTATGTAGATGTATGTTCATTCCGTTGTTACCCGCTGAGCGGTGTCATTCGATTCTTATTCTTGCATTCGATTCTTATATATATATACAGTAGAATGCATTTATTATGACTCCGCTTATATATTGACCAATCGCCTATTATGACGTAATTACACAACGAAGTTTGGTTTTCATATAAAATTCATTGTAACAAAGTCGGATATAATGAC
>DWLR01005577.1:0-10836 GCA_018246295.1 Papilio alexanor hazarajatica
AAGATCACCCTTTACTCTGCTCAATAAATCGTAATCAAATACGTTATGCTCACTAAAATCTGGAGGGGAATCAATAGATTTCATGTTAAATTATTAATTCTATTAATATTGTTTCGAAAATATTTCAACGCATCTTATCAGGCGCTTGAAAAATCACTTTTAAAATTTACATGGAAATTAGGTTGATAATGACGCTTAGCTAAAACAAAATAAGTTTCAAAAATACTGAAAATGCTTCTAAACTTTGTAGTTATATTTTACACTAAAAAGTAATAATCCGAAATGTGCAGTTATTTCTTATCTATGGTTCAAAAAATATTAAATAAGCAGAGCAACAAAAACGAAGTAAGCTAAAAGCTTTGGATTTCTAGTTAGATGCGTAAACCTAATCAAAATATGACACAAGATAAAAAAAAATGTCTCACGAAAGTTTTAATAATTTAATTATAACACAAGAGTTCAGACTTTACACGCACCATGCTATTACGAAAACGGTATTATGTTAATTGATTAATTTATTTCATACGTCAATTATTAGCCAGTTATCTTTCTTTTATTCACTGTAATATCATTGTATCAGTGACGTTTTTGTATTGCCAGTTATTTTTTTCGTTGCATTTAATAACGTTGGTAATGATTTGCCCCATTCCAAGTCACTTGTGGAGCGGCACAGTGGCGCCGCGCCGGCATGGCATTATAAGCGTTCATTACTACTGATGGAACATTGATTTACCGGGTCAAATCTGTTGACATTACCATCAATACATTTAAACTACTAAACGTTGTGCTCCATAGGATCTGATTCGTGAAAACATATTCTATACTGCTCCGACGAAATTGGTGTGGAGTGATTTAGACTATTAGTCCAATATTTACAGCAAATTTAGGTCAAGAATCTATCATTAGCCGTTGCTTGGGACCTCGTTCGCTTTTTACGGCAGCGATATAGCTTTTGATTCTTTCATCAGTAGCTTAAGCTGTGTACCTTTTTGACACCGTGTAAGCTGAATTAATAAAAATCCTTTTTCTAATACGACAAGTATTAAAATAAACAAACAAATATCAGAAAAGAAAACTCTGAAATAAAATCACATTTTTAGAATCAATAGTTTCGGTTGTGTTCAGACTGCCGGGCCTTTTCTTTTCTAAATATCTTAATTCTTATGTCTTTTTGAGGCTATGACAAAGTTTACAAATAGTCACAATCAACTTGTACTAATCAGTTTTTGGTATGACAAAAATGTAGTATGCATAATTTTTTGCATCCAAGTGTTAAACTTTTGTATTTAAACACATTTATCGTCACTAGGAAGCGTTGCTTCGTTGAGGTCTATAAGTGTCATTCATTCAGACATCGCGTCATTTATTCATTCATTCAGTTCGTTCAGCGCGTGTTTGTGGCCACCATCGGGGTCGTTTCAATTAAACTATATTACACTGTTAGGCCGGTCTCCGAGCACAGGGTTAATTGCTATTGGGCCGTCTTAGTATGATCTTTGGTCTCGAAAAATAATGTTTATACACCTTTCTATTTCTTATCTTTGTTTGCATTGACGTCATAAATAAATGTTATTTAACTAAAGCTAAATAATTAAATACTCGTTTTGTCATCATGCTTAGTGTCCTTTATTCCGAGAGTCCACAACGACAACATCTGTTGCACGATCGGCCCGCTCGACCGGTGAAATACCACAACCCCAAGGAAGACAGGCGTGAAGTAGAAGCATTCTACGTTTCGTCTGAGGAGTGAGGTCCCGAAAGACTAACTTTATTCCTCTTCCTTTCCTCCTTTTCTATTAAGGAAAAGGTGGGAAGGGAAAGAGGATTTGACGGGGAAGGGGATTCCTCTGTCTACTAAAAGGTAGGCAACGCATCTGCGACTAGCAAATGCTTGTTGTAGATGTCTATGGGTAGCGGTCACTTAGGTGATCGCTTGCTTGTGTGCCACTTTCTTGTATTAAAAAAAACATAGATCGTATGAACCATGAATTTTATGCCAGTATAGTGTATTATAAGGCGTGAATCTGAAAACTAATTAAATATCTTAAAGCTGATAAAAATTACGTCGAAATATTTCATCAAATTACACACGTACACATATTGGTCAAAACTCAAAAAAAGATAGTGGTGTTGTTGCTATTACGCGTATTAATTCCTATTAAACCTCATTACTAAAAAGGTCCTATTACGTTTGATAGGATGCATTCCCATACCCGGTAAGTCATTTAAAGACGCGTTCAGTTCACCAATTACGAGGTTTTATCAAAAGCAGCTGTCAGTTGTTAAGACGGTCGCAGCAATTAGTGCAAGTGAGCGCAATTACTATTGCGTCACCCGGCTCCGCTTGCCGGGGGCGTGGTCGTGTTACAATTGATAGAGCACTCGTAAATGAAAAAATATGGGTCGCTCTATTCGAGACCTAACTAAAATTATTATCTTAAACAAATTACTGTTTATAAATTAATTTGTATTTTACCAATTAAAAAAATATAAGTACGGTCTAATCGTTCATTATTTGTTAGCGTTTATTAGTGTTTTATAGACGTCTACCCGGAAAATGACAAAACTTCTATCGATGTTTTTTTTGTTACATATATATGATTTATTAATTAGAGTTGGCTTAGTTAATAGTTTAATTATTCTTGTAGAGAAAAATCTATTTGTGTAATTTCAATCACTTTTTATTTTATTTATGGTGATGAGTTTAATTTAAATTAGGGGTTGAAAAATCTTCGTCGTCACTCGAGAAAGTCATTTCATAAACCAATCAACCCCGATCTTATTTCTCAACTATACTAAGACATTGCTGGCGGCACATACGAATGGCTTAATTTCAATGACGCATCAGTTGTCCAATACATTGTATGTATAAAGAGGCCACCCGATTGTACTCGTAGCAATTGTAATTAGTCGTGGGGCCTTGAAGACTGATTCGTTAATCTAGAACATTCGTTTATTGTTTCATTAAATAGCACTTTAAACATACAGTTCACAGTTCCTTTTAATGGAGAAAAAATTATTTCCACTGTGCGTATATCAGTGCTATCGTCCGATTATTTACTTATTTATTTATTTTAATTAACAGAGAATGACGTGACATCTTCATCTTAATAAAGAAGGGATAATCTCTGCTAACCCTCGTTATGTTGTGATATGAGGCGTGAGTGATTCTGATTTAAACTACATGTAAAAATTGTCTATACTTTTTAGTTTTTGCCTTGCTAAACCTACCCTGAGGAGGGTTATGGACGTCCTCTCCACAACAAAGTGTTGGTCAGTGTTTGTTTGTTGTCTGTTACCTAAGGAAGATTATAAGATACAGTAATTAAGAAAAACAACGCACTCCAACGAACTAGGCGACATCTGCTCGGGATCATAATGACCCTTTTGTTTGCTGCGCGTCATTTCTTCCTTGTGTATAACAATAAAAAAATATTAATGTTACCTCGGGTATCAGCTAAATGTACTGGGGGCTCGCTAATCGCATTAAGACGGCCTGCGTTCACGGGCTATTATGTTGATACGTTTTTATTCCGGGAGCTGTGAGGGTAGCGGAAAGGATTATTGCGGCAATCTTTCTTTGCCGTTTCCTTACTTTCATTATTCATACAACGCTTTATCGTTATGTACTCAAGTTACGATACCGACATATTTGTATT
Organism: Papilio alexanor hazarajatica; assembly: GCA_018246295.1. NCBI lineage: Eukaryota > Metazoa > Arthropoda > Insecta > Lepidoptera > Papilionidae > Papilio > Papilio alexanor. The sequence goes on from DWLR01005577.1 coordinate 3,660, forward strand.
TATCTATACAAATATAATTACAGCTGTCTATTTTTAGGGTAACTACGATTTAATTCTAAAAGAAACAATTACCCGACTGGTTGTATCTGATGTCTAATTAAACCTCATTCTCCTCTGTCAGTCGGGCAAAAAGAGGCAAAAATAAAAGTTGAATCACCCCAAAAGAGGGGTTGTAGAGAATCAGGAGGAGGCGGGCCTAACTAGAAGAGACATACGCGTTCAATAACTTTAACACTCACAAGAAATTACGTTATAATGTCAAAAGAAATACACATATGAGATGTTACCATTTTGGTCAATATTTATGTATACTCTCACTTATTTTCTTACACGGGCATTTAATGTTTACGCTTCTCTCTGAAATATATTTGGGAATTATATAGTAATCATAGCATTGTACCAAATATTTAGATTAAGACGACAATTAACACAAAAGAACTAATCGTAAAAGCCGCGGCATTATTCCGAAGCTAAAAGACAACGTGTAAATGTGTCATGAGGCCAATAATTTGTCACGTTCGTGTTAATAAGCCATCGAGCTCTTGATATAAACAATATTACGCAGTATTTATTGCCCAACAACATCTTAGATAAGTATTTCTAAACAAAAGATTTAATGAATATCGACAGTTTAATGTGGGGACAATTTCTCATTGTTTTTATCACGGCCCCAAATGGAAGGGAGAACAATAGATCATTATATTTCCAGGAAAATGTTTGTTTGTACTTTATTATTTATTTTATTATATGTACAGATGATTATAGCTACTACGTTGTGTTTGGATTGGGCTAAAATTCATACCATGCAAAATCTAATTTCCAATATGTTTCTCGTACAACATCTGTCAACACTTAGCTAAGATAGATCGCGATTATATCCGTTTTACAAATGTATAAATTTACTGCCATCAATAAAATGCTAACAAACTACTACTATTAAATATTCTCAACAAATCTTGTAACATGTTTCTTTTTCTTTTGCAGATGCATGCGGTCTATCCGACGTGCCACACATAGAGAGCTTACAAGAGAAGTCACAATGCGCGCTAGAAGAGTACTGTAGAAGTCAGTACCCCAACCAACCTACGAGGTTTGGGAAACTTCTGCTCCGACTGCCTTCATTGCGGACCGTCAGCTCACAAGTGATAGAACAACTATTCTTCGTCCGTCTCGTCGGGAAGACGCCTATAGAAACGCTGATCAGGGATATGTTGCTCTCCGGGAGTTCGTTTTCGTGGCCCTACATGGCGACCATGTGACATACGATGTGGCGACAGCTGGCGGCAGCCTGATCCTCGCCCTACGGCTTCCCGCCGTACCTGCCTCAGTACCACCTGCAGAGGTACCAGAGCGAGGCGCAGGACGACGCGGTGACGTCGTCCAGCGAGTTCCACGAACCCGAACCTTCGGAGGAATACTACAGGGGAGACGGCGAGAAGACCGATCCTTGTCCGACCTTCAATCCAACATTCTACGCCCCAAAGTCGACGGAATCCGACGCATTCGGGGCGACGACTACTTCGGAGGCCAAAACAAATAAGACTTCTTTGATGATCGACAGTCTCTTGAACCTAAGGAGCCAAGATTCTGGCTCTTTGCCGGACATTAAGTGAACTCAGTTCAGCGAGTGGGTCAGTAGTGTTTATTAGTTCATTTTGTTCCTCTGTAAAAATAAATTAGGCTAGTTATAATATTTAATGATGTAAATAAAATGTTTTTATTATTGTAAAATGTATAATACTGATGTATAGGGTACGAGAGACGTATTCTATTATAGAGAAGTCGTTTCGACGAAATGTTTCCTCCTTCGGAATTGATTTAGGTTTCGGAAAAAAACTTTTTATACGCTATCCCTTTTAGTGGTTGTTTTTAGGATGTATCGAAGAGCAATTTACTGTCTGAAAGCAATGAGTCGGTCGTGCAATGTTGGTGTGTAGTTATCTATTATATTTTAGGAATAATAGCGATTTTCGAAGTCTTTAAAAAAATCTTTTTTTATTTGATGAAAAAAGTTTGAAGAATCTTATTTGTATAACAGCAGAAACCTTGGAAATACATTCTGCATGAATTTAAACATGAAAAATAGGTTTTCGGTAAAAAATACTCACGACGCGTGCACAATAATTTCATACTTGGAAGCGACGCACCTCACACAATTCCCTGTATGCGTATCTTTTTTGTACACCATACAAATACCACTGTGACGTCATTCACATTTAGGTCTTTCATTATTGTCCGCGCGTAGTATATGTCCAAGTTTAAAAATACCACGAACAAAGTGACATCAAATTTTAAACGTAATTTGTCTTGCTCGAATTTATTTGCACGATTTAAGGGTTCTTATATATTCTGAAATATCATATATCTTCAAATTTATATCATTCAGTGAAATTTGTACGCAGTGTATGGCGGTAGACTGATATCCCGTCACATATAAGACCTGCAAAGCTAGATGAAATGTGAAGAGTGACTGCTATAATTATAAATGTATAGTATTGAAATATGTATGAAAAAGAACATAATATGTAGATTTTTTTTCGACAAACAAAACTGTTTTAGTCTCTAGGAATAAAGTGACGCTTCTGTACAGAAATTTAAAAGTGTCATTAAAATAGAAATGGGAGTTGCAATTGTAATAAATTTATGGACATATTAATTTAATTGAAACAAGAATGTTTAAATTCATACCGAAAGTTTTTCACTCTAGTACCATAAAAAAATGTCAAGCCAATTAAAAAAAAACATGTTTTGTACTGGTGCTCTATATTTAAAAACAAACATTTTTTTTCATTGTATGTATATATAATCTGTACAAATTTAATAATTCCGTACAAGCATTTAGTGTTTTTTTTCGATTCTTTAGAAACTTTTATATCGTTTTTAATTCTATATAAATATACACAAAGGAAAATTAATTAATATGATGAGTAAACAAAAATTATTTTATTGTTTTATGTGTGTCGTGTAAAGTTTAATTTTTTTAAATAGACTTAATATATTATTTTAGAGGAAATATTGAAAATTATTTTATTGTATATTTTTGGTGGTTACTCTTATGTTTGAAGATTCCCAAGCAAAATTAAATTCTTTGACATTTGATTTTTTTTTAAAATGACATTCATTGGTGGACAGATAAAATTAATAAAGTTTTTAATTGTGTTAGTACTGTTTGTTCCAAAAGAGTTCATAAAAGTATAAATAAACAAGCAATAAATTAAATAGAATACATTAAATAATTAAAAAATCAAGTCATTGTATATTTTTAAGTAACCACCAAAAATAGTGTTACCCTCGTTTTCCCGCTATAATGTCACAAACTTCTCCTGCCAAATCTATAAAAGCAATGTATTTATTTGCAAATAATTGTACAGAGATGGGTGTAATTAGAATGGGTGTGTATGGAACTGAGCGCAGTTGTATGATAACGCATCGAGTTGAACAATAAAAAGTCTCTTTGAATAAAAATAAAAATATTTTATTTAATTTCACTCTACTTGAACCTGAAACGAATTGATCCGCAACCTAACAAAAATAATGAACATATCTCGGAAAATTGATTAGCTTAAGAGAAAATTAGATTAATAGACAGAAAATTAATTAAGACACTAGAATGGCAAGCAACAACGACCTCTAGATACCTAATTCAGGGTCCAAAAGTGGAGCCATATAAAAGTCACAGTCGGTGACATCGTAAAATACCGCGTTATCCCACAGTTAAGCGGCATGATTTCAAAAACGTTTCCAATGATACGAATTCAAAATCTCTGTGTTTTTACTTTTAAAGATGACGGTTTGTGTTGTAAAACCGTGTAAAAACAACCTCAAAGGTAGATAAGTAAGGTACTACGAAAGTGGAGCTGGAGAACTTTTCAACGTCGAAATTATACGGAATACTTCATCTGGAGTAACCACAGACTAAAGGACGCTGTGTATTTAGACCTCCTGCAAGATGGGCCAACGATCTATTCAAAGTTGCGGGATTCTACTAGAAGAAGGCGATAGATGACAGATTTTTTAGCGGGCTTTGAAAGGGATCTAAGACCATTTTGAACTTGTCGAGAGGCATCTTTCCACTTACTACAGCCACTTATTACGGCCAAATTGACCAATTTCATTAAGGAACAACAAATAAAGGTACCAAAAGCGAATAACGATCTCTGTCTACAGAAATATAAATTTATTGTTAAGTAATGAATTACAGTTCATAAAAACAACAATTAAATAAATAAAAATTGAGAAATACTCTAAAATAAATTGAATTTCTAAAAATAAGGAGTAAAAAGTTTTAAACAACAAATAAACTAAAGATAATTTTTATGACTGATCGGTTGGCGCAGTGGTAAGATACTTGCCTCTCATGTCGCAGGTCGTGGGTTCGATTCCCACCCAGGACAAGCATTTGTGTGCATGAACATGTCTGTTTGTCTTGTGTCTGGGTGTAATTATCTACATATGTATGTATTTACAAAAGAAAAGTAGTAATATATGTAGTATATCAGTTATCTGGTTACCATAACAATTATGTTAGTTTAAATTTCTTCAACACTATAAAAAACCTTCTGGGTAACCTACTGAGTGTAATTTCGTGTGTAAAACAAAGTAGAAACAGTAAAGGCAGTGCCACACTAGCGTTGCTCGTGGGAGCATCTACAATGCACGCTATATCGCAGCTGTGATTAACACGCAAGCGAGATTCGTTGGCACATGGGAACTGAATACACCGAGTTTTGGTGCAGTAATTCTCGTAGTAATTAATGATTAGTTGCTATAAAATTACAGGTCTGCTTTATCGTGACGTCGTATGTAATTCTTTTACACATATTTTCTCTGAATAACCATATTTTTTATGCGAAATTAAAAAGCGACTTGCCCGATGTTTTGTGAACACCACCATCAGTATTAACAATATTTAGAATAGTTACGGAAGTATAACCTTTTTGTAAGAAATAATTGGAAAGTAGATAAGAAAGAGACAAGGAGGAGGGGATGGCATAGCGACGTCTACAGCACAGCACACTAAAAAGACAACTTTAGGTGCATCCTCCTTCTGAAGAACTTACACTTAAATACTATTATTGAATAAAAGAATCAAGAAATATTTAAAATTAATGCCACATGAAAATCTCTGATCAACTCGGTAGGAGCTCATTAATTAATTTGATATTTCTTAAAAATAAGATGTTCGAGAAACACTGCTTATTGTGGATATTTTAATTTTGATCATATTTTCTTAATATATTAAATATTTCTAAGTAGGAAATATATTTACATGACTTTCGATATATTCACAGATATAAATACATTTAATATAAGGGTAGTAGAGGGTCTAAAAAGTCGCACAATGTCGACAGGTGCACTAAACGACAATCAGTGCAGGTTACCAGCCGTCAGTCACGCACACTGGCTCTATTGTGTGGTCACCACCGACCACCGAACATGCAGCAATTAATGACGCCACAAAGCATTAGCAGTTTAAACGACCTAGGTACTGATTTTTAACCGACTTTAAATATTCTTTTAACGTTTTCAACAAAAATAAAATCGACTTTAAATTTTTATAATCATTATCTCTTTTTAGGTAAAAGAATTTGAAAAAAGCCTTATATCGGTTGCAGTGCAAAAAAATCTCTTATCGAAATTAATATACGCGGGATCAAATTACAAAAAATTCTGCGAGTAAAATAAGAAACAAAGGCGTGTGATAGGCAATACCTAGTTTTAAATATAAGTCATTTATAGCTGTGTCATATATACATATATATAGCCACTGTGCATCTTACATTACAAATCCTTTAAACCGAATCCAGTGTGAGATATCACAACGTACAATGACTTAATACAAGCCCTGTTTGGGTTTAATAGATTTGTATTGAGACGTACAGTGGCTAAATATGACTTTCTATAAATAAAATAACACTCACGCCTGTAACTTATAAATAAAATTATAAAAAATTAAACTCGGTTTTGGTTTTGTTAAAAAAAATCTAAAAGATTATTAAGCAACTTGTCAGAGTTACGAATAATGGCATTTAAATTTCGGCGTTAAATTTCGGAATTCTTTGGTAATTGACCCCGCCTGTCATAACACTAGAAGTCGCTTAATAAAGAAAAAAACCTGCTAGTTGATTTCAAATTTGAACAGTCAATAATGTAAATGCCCAATGCTAGACGTAGGCTAAGATCTTTTCTCGTTTCTTTCTTTCATTACAAATCATCGGCAAATCTTGTGGAAGGTCTATTTTTATTCTGTATACATCTAGAATAGAATTTTACTATACTTTTCATTTATGTGTAATTTTTGTAAGCATAAAAAGATTTAAAATCTAGAGTCCCAACTCGTTTTATAAGTTTTCGTTTTTCTCTTTCGTTGGTTTATTTACAACCTTCATTAGATATTTTCGTAATCAATAAATGTGGAGACACTTCAGTAGATATTTCAGTTAGGTAAAGGGCGTTGGGCGGGGCAGAGGTCGCCCAATGGGGTCGAAGGTCGTGACCCGCGGCTACTGAGGTGAGCTGCCTCGCGACTGACGCGATTGATTTGTACCTAAAGTCATATTACGACGCCCATTGCAATATAGGATACGCATCGCATCCTAAAGCCGCAACGATCTTTTGATTTCATCCAAATGTTGGCAACCCTTTAGAATGTATAAACAATCTTAAGGACTTTCTATTATATAGATTAAAACGGAATTTCTAATTTTCATATTAGTCTTAATAAAATATGTGTGTACGACAGACTTAATAATATTCTCTCAATTATTACTAAATAAAATTACATCCTCCTGTAGGTCGGCACATTCATTAAAAAACTAATATTGATTTGACCACTGAAATATGTAGTATACGTTCTACGATCAATATGTCCGACTAAGTTTATAACTACTTGGCGATGCCGGTCACCTCTGTTCCGCTGTTCGATCTGGCAGATCTCGTAGAGAGACCTCGAACTTTGCCCTCTTCATTAACTCAACTATCCCGACTCACTTACCCCTATGACACTCCGGGGAAGAATACGAATCGAATGACAACTTGATGACACCTCCCTCGTCAAATTCGGTCAAGTCGTTTAGGGTCCAGTAGGTCACTATAAAATGGATATACGAGGGTGAATCAAAAAATTCTTGGAATCAATATTAAAAAATGCAAAGATTTAAATAATAATATTTTATTT
>DWLR01005578.1:0-10835 GCA_018246295.1 Papilio alexanor hazarajatica
GAGGTCGTGGTATTTCACCGGTCGAGCGGGCCGTTCGTGCAACAGATGTTATTGTTGCGGACTCTACCACTGTTAAAACTAACTGTTAACTATTTTAATCTGAGAAAAAACTCACTATTTGTACTGACATAGTCCCCGGGGTTCCTTACATGTGTGTGTAGCATGCAGAGAGGGGTGCTTGCCCCCATCACGTAGGTATGATATGTTATTGTTGGATTGAAATTCCAAAACCTGTAACAAAAATTAATTTGAACGAAAACAACATAAACAACGTTTCTCGTTATATGTTTACGCATTATTCTATAGGATTATATTCGTATAAATATACAGTTTTAAATGGTAAAATATCAAGTTAAGCAAATGTACACGTTTGTATTTTATTTCTTGGTTTTTAGATTAGTTTTCAGCTGGGTTTGAGAAATTAAAAAAAAACTCACACTTTGAAAGTCGAAAGAAGATAATGCGATACAGTTCGAGCAAACACAAATACTGTAGATTGTTCGTTACACAGACAAATTCCTGATACGCGAGCTTCCCTCCCTTCCGCAGCCTCGCGTATCCCCGTCCCCGCGCGCACAGGCGGCAGAGCAAACAGCGTCAGTTTTTACGTTCCGTTTGATTGTAAATGCGAAGCGCAAACACTCCCGTCCCTTCTCATTCTGGTGCCAGCCATTGCCGAACTTAAATATGACTCAGTAAAACTTTGCAATTAAGAATATTTGGCGTGAGGAGAGTATGGAGCAGGGGTGGTCAACCTGCGGCTCACGAGCCACATGCGGCTCTTTGAAGGATTATTTGTGGCTCTCGATATACTGTAATGTAATGTACCCGAGTACCCTTTTCATTTTTGATTCCATTATATTTAAAAAATTATTATCGTTCCGTATGTGTTTCAAATATCTCTTAAATTACTGACAACAAATATGAAAGACTAAATGCAACATTGTAACAAATTTCACTTCCGTCTAAGTTAAGAATATATGACTCATCGAAAACTGCACGAACGAACATAAACAGTGGCGTTGATCAGTTTGATCGCATAAGTGCATCTCTAAACAAAGCTCTCTATGAAACAAATGAGTTTTCGAGCGAAGCCCTCGGACATTTTGGTAATATATTTTTTTTTATTGCGCCTGTGTTAATAGAAACAGTCGCGTCGTTATCCACAGCAACAGTAAATAAATAGTTTCGCTGTAGGTAGCATTACAGAACGCATATAGATAAAAGAATTTGTAACAAAAAATAACATACGGTGAATTAACCTGTGTATAATGCAGCGAATACAAAGCGTTGACGACGATAGTTGCAAACAGGTGTTGACTGAAAAATAAGTAAGCGTAATAACAGGCAAAACAACTGACCTTATGAGAATTAAGATGAGAGACACCAAAGAGCATATAAATGATTAGTAAAAAAAGAGTATTTTTAAGGAATCCCATATTTTGGGTAGCGACTACAACTTTTTTTGTATATTTTTTCTATGCGCTTGTACTTGTTGTAATGTACTGTTACCGGTTCCAGGATTATCTATTCATTAATGTGCGTGTGTTTTTTTTTAATCTGTTCATAAATGACGAAGTTCTGCGCTAAATGTGCAATTTTAATAAACTACGTTTGAATGAGGATTTGAACATCGATATGACATATAAATTTATTATAAGTCGCTGAATATTTATGCAAGCCAAGGGAGTAGTAGTCGCTACCGCCACCCGAGCGGCTGTGACGTGGAATATGGAAAGTTTTAACTAGATGCTGTTTGCTTAAAGTTTCCTTTTGAATTTGTGACAAATTGCATGCGAACTGTTGATTGAATCGCTGACAGTCGACGCCTCAGGGAACTAATTACTGCTTATTCATAATTGAATTTAACTTTACATTAAATACGGCGTACAATTTAAAATGAAAAAATATCTTATAGTTTGAAAACAAATTTGCGCGCCACGAGTGTGTCGTCTCCGCAATGTTCCCACTTACACTTGGATACTACGAGTATAACATTTTAATTCACTTACCACATTCCTGTTACTGTTATGAATAACAGCCTAAGATACTTCCTCTGCAACTCAGTTTCAGGCGTGGATTGAATCGAAACACTTCCAATTAAAAGTTTACTCCAGTTAGTATTTTAAAAAAAGGAAAATCTCATGCATTTATTTGTTAGTGACTTCTCAATCAATTGTCACATACGTTTTTATAAACAATTCCAAACAATTGCCAACATTTTGTTTAAATAGCGGATGTTTACATCGCTTTGCAAGGAAATTCTATGACGAAATAAAAAAAAAGGTAGTTGCAGTCACAGCGACTGGTGTGTTACTGTCAAATAAATATTGCCGGAAATCGTCTGTGTGTATAATTAAAAAAAAAAAAGAATAGAGGTGCTTGCGTTTGCGCTCCGTTGGCTTAGTAAAGGAACGCCACTACTGACCACAAATAAAAAGGATTTTTAAATATACTGGAGTAGAAAGACAATGGATAAAAACTAAAAAGGACATTACAAATAAAATACAAGCTCGATTTAACGGAATTCTGGATATGGAACAAAATAAAATTTTAGATTTTCCTATCCAACATATTCATTCAAACATAGTTATTGACTAACCGGTTGGCGCTGTGGCAAGACATTTGCCTTTCGCGCTGAAGGTCGTGGGTTCGATTCCCACCCAAAACAAACATTTGTGTGCATGAACATGTCTGTTTGTCTTGAGTCTGGATGTAAAGACCACCGCAGGACGGGCAGCAGCGTCCTTTTCTTAGTACGGTAGAACATACTGCGATCGCCAACCCGCCTGCCAAGCGTGGCGATTATGGCACATTTCCCCCCAATGATACCATCAATGGGGAAGGCCTATGTCCTGCAGTGGACGATCATAGGCTGACGTAGTGGTATTTATTGTAGATCGGTTAAAATATGTGAAATGTAACTCCGTAGTTAAGTGAAATATTCTTTAGAGAACCGAATCTTGATTAATTAAATATTTTTTATGATTTTTCTTCCTTCCGCTGACACAGAGTGAAGCGCCATTGTCCCATTTGCTGCATTTTCAAGTGGGAGGTGCATGAGCAGAGTGAGGGCTCTTCAAAGATTGCTAACTTCCTATCCTATGGATATGTCCTAAGTTAACAATTTTTGAAGAAGAGGAGGTCAAGGTAGTCTATATTTGTTAGTACCGATTTATTTGTAGTTACCGGTAGAAAAGCGATTCTGCTTTCTCTTTGTCCGCTTGTACAAAAGATGATACGAAACGAGCTTACAATTGACCCGGTCACAAGGCAGCAGCGCGGGGCCGCGCGTCCGATTCATGTTTTAAACTTACCTTTAAATATTGAAAAGTTGCCGACAGCAGCGCGGCGCGCGGATGAGTCGCCGGCGCTCATTTATATTTTTATTTTAATCTCAGCTCTATACTGTAGCTAATATTAAAATAAGCATAACGTAACATTAAGGCTAACTATATAGTATTTACTGAGCAGATGATTGCTGAAAAAAGTATAAACTGGCATTTTGTATAGCATAATTTTTTTTAAGACGAACAATTAAACTTGAGCCTTTACTTTTACTTTAAATTAAATTTAGGCTATAATGGCTTATTAGTTATTATAGCTTATTGATTGCAAAAAAAAGTTGTAATACCTAATTGGCTACTGTAGCTTAGACAAGATACTACTACTATTGCATTACAAAAAAATCACAGATAACATGACAAAGCATGCCTCGGTCCATCATCACAGCTGTCGTCAGCAATTGCAGTCAGCCTGGGCTTTGCAACTCTTCAACCGACGCGATGAAGGACTCCTCGTCGTGCGTGTACCCTCTTAACGATCGCTATGTTTTATTTATTACAAAAGCAACGTTTTATTTAATAAAATGAACAAATGTTACATACAGTAAACAATAAAGTATACTTTTTTTCAGATAAATCACAAAATTTTATTGGTGCCTCTGACATCTTAAAAACAATAAAAAGTACTAGGGTATTCTATAACATTTTCGCTTTTAATATTGCTAAAACATTTTAACAAACGAACACGTCGACTATTTGCCTAAAAAGTTGAGAGAAAAAAATAGAAATAAAGTTGCATTTGTAGCGAGCATGGCTAACGAACATTTTATAGTGTTTTTTTTTTTGGTTGCTCTGTGCGTCATAAAAGTTTCGACACTGCACCTAACGGCTGGGAATAATCCATGCGCTGCAAATGTTTCACAATAGCTGACACCAAAAGCTACTGCTCTCAGCTTTGCTGACATATTTAAACATGGTAATATAAAGAAGGGTCCTCCTTTGGTACTTATGCAAACATTTTCAAGACAAGAATAATATTTTCCCCAACTAGCTTTACGAAACTTAGTAATTCAGTTTAATAATTATGTTTTCCAACCGGAGTTTCGCATCGGATATACGATTGATTTTTTTAATTTTTGATCTTCACACAGATACTTCATACTAAAGGGCTATTATAACTTATATACTTTTATACATATGTTAGGCGTAAAGTCTTTTAATAAAGGGCAGAGCAGGTGAAAATTGTACTGTATATGAAAAGCTCTTTTTAGGGGTTTTACAATAGCATAAGAAAGTAAAGATAAATTCAGTGTGAAAAATTGATCAAAATCCTTCATGAATATTTCACAAAAGTGGCATCACTCACTTTGAGAAGGGTTACGTGCGCTCATTTTTTACTGCCTCCTTTGTTGGCTTCCTTCCGAGGTCAAAGCGATAAGGGTTTTATATTTTTTTTTGTTTCAATAACGAATGCACTTTTACAAAGAACACATTACTACAAATATACACAGAAGAAAAAATAAATATGTATATAGTTCACACTTATTATACATTTAAAACAAATTTACATTGCAGTACATGTTAATGAAATATATAGGTTGTTTCAATCTTAATGATTGTGCACTCGTTCATTTTGAAATAAAACTAAAGTATTTTAGAGCAATTTATGATAATTTTTAATGCATTCTAAGGTAGTGAGTATTGTATAAAATATTAATTAATAGTTAGCCCAAACAGCTTTGGTACACTAAATTAGATACATACACTAAACTAAATCTAGATATATAATAAGATATTTACTTTTCTAACATCGAAAATGTCGCCAACAAATTACAAGATCGCTACGTTCCGGAAAATTTACGAGCGTCGTATCAAAGTCCTAGCGTCGTAGCTAAAACGTAGCTTCGTAGTAAGCCGGCGTACACGTGCCCGACCGTACCATGTGTACGTGCATTGTTGGAGGTCTTTTAACGACCCTTAATGATGCACCCTGTCGCAACGTGCTCATAGAACTAGATATTGATGAGTCATATACAGACTGTGATGAATGTCTTTATACTAGCGTTGTCAATTTTAACATTTTTGATAGATACAGATTTTTTACTTTAAATTCGGAAGGTTACAAATTAAATTCAGAAATCATAAATGAAAATCGACTTTTTAAATATCATATTCAGCGTTTTGCAAATGAAATCGGACGTTTCCTTGTAAATTTGGTAGGCAAAGTTTGAACTTGGTTTGGAAAGGACCGAGTTTTAAGTTAAAACCTCTACCGGGACAACGTCATCATCTGCTATAGATAATTTAAAGAAGGAGTTCGGGCTTAATCAGGACAAAGTGCGGGATAACCGACGTTTGTTATAAAAATTAAGTAACGTGAACAAGTATAACGATGCTAAATAAAAGATATTATGAAAATTTCAAAAACTTACTCAAGAGGTATTCGCAAGCATTTTACCTATCCACGTATAATGGCGTTCTTCGTGTCGCCGGCTGCGCTGCTTCGGCTATAGACGCATTTTAAATGAAGGTTGCATTTTATTTGCATAAGTCTGTAAACTAGCGTTTGTGAGGAGATTTAATGAGGTGGGTTCGCCTTCCGAGTGCGCGAGGTGGCCTCGCGGCGCCGATAAAGTCATATAGTGGCCTTATCTTACATTGAATCGAATAAATAAATAAAAAATATTATGACAATTAAGCCGATTCCAATGTAAGTCATAAAATGTGTCTACCCGTAAGATTCGTAATAACATAATTTATTGAATGTGCTAAGTTAACAAGCTCTGCCACGAAACTAAGTGGCCGTATATACAGGGAAGAGTTTTACTGCGGTTTGTTGCGATTGATCGCTGCCATCTCCGCTGAGCAGTTGTATGGGCGATAGTAAATCCAAAGAAATTAATCATATAATACGTCACTACAGCTCACGTCGCGGCTATGGCTGCCTTGGTTCCAAAATTTCTTGAACTGGACACATTGCTGCTAAGTTTCCTAATGGTTTAGTTTCAAATTAATTTGCTAGTGTGTAGTCAAGTTGTCACAGTGGTTACCTTTTACATTGTAGATGTTTTAGACACCTCTGTATAATTCTAACATTTTAATATCTTTGTTACTTGTTTCATCAGCACTGCAGCTAAGTCGTCCTGAAATAAGTTTCAAATACCAAATAAAACAATACTATAGATCTGTAAGTTACAACTATAAATTATTAAATAAGAAATTTTCTGCCACCTTAGTATGATTAACATTAACAATGTGTGAAGAATGTGTTCCGTAACAGTGTGTTTGATTCGAGATATAGGTTTCCTTTACTATTATAAATCATTTCCAAATCATAAAGTATTGCATACCACGTCACTCATTACGCGAGACGCATCCATACACCATTTATAAAAGCCCTTCTCAATACACACACAATCAAAGTACGTGCTCTGTCGCACGCCAGACACAAAAGGGCTGAATCGACCTGTCCTGTAATATGCCCGCATGCAAACCAAACAGGAATTATTGACGTGAAAGTCCGGAATATTTTTTAATAAATGTCATGATCAATATTTGTACAAGTCATCCAATATCTAGGAGTCTATACTTCTCTTTGTAATGTTTTCATATTATACTAAGCCCACGATTTCACACGTTGTACAGTTTAATTTAAACACAATCACTTGGTTTAATTATCAGTTTAAAACAAGTTGAAGTAACTCTGTAACTCAGTAACACGCAAAATCATACACTTCAGAAACAGTACATTTGATCGTCCCCCGCGCCGCGCCGCACTGCAGCGCATCGACCTCGAAGCTCGACCGCGGTGGTACGGTTACATACGGTTGAGCGATGATAGAGGTAGATATATTCATCTCTTTTCCGCTTAGCGAACTTTTCCATTTTCTTAGCTCACAGCGTCATGGCGTGATGTTAAATAGCCTAATGCATAATATTTAAACATCTATATCCAAAGAATAATTTTTCTAATCCAACTGTCAGATAACAGATTAGAGCGTTCAAACTTTGTGGTCGTGTGTTAGTTTATCTCGTATAAAAAAAATTAACAAATTCTACGCTTTATTATATTAATAAAGAAAAGATAAGACAGAAAGTCCCTTATTCCTTCAAAGAGAAGCAAGCTCTGCTTAACTTTTAAGGGAGTGATAGGTGTAAAGAAGCTATGGAGTGATATTTCGACTGATATATCTGTTGTCTGTCAAATGTCTGAATATGTTTTTCTTTTCTGGAACCCAAATAGGTCACCTCGATAATAAAACTACTTTTCGCCCCACACTTACCATATTTAATTTAAACTTAAACTCGCACTATAAGTTTTAAACTATTACTTGATTTTTAACAAAAATAAATCCAGCAATTAATCGTGATAGATACAAAGCTTCCATTTTCTATAAGACTGTATGCGCGTGAAGTAAATGGTCGAATCGCAGAGAAATACAACACATTGAAAGTGATTGATCGATGCTCCACCTTGCACTATAAATGTGTCGGTACACACCCGACAAAATATTTCACACTAAAAATACAGTATTTTTCCTTGGGCTTAAAATGTTTAACGGCAAAAGTTGTAAACTCTATGTTATTTTTACAAAACGTGTGTCTTGCAAATGACTTAAAATAACACTGAAATACAAGGGAACAACTTATTCGCAAGATTCCGGAGATTTCGGACGCGGTTAAAAATAAAATATAATTTAAAAAACAATTATTACATAAGAAGAGTGTTTGTGATATAACAGCAACAGTGCAAGGTTTGATTGATTCGTGTTGCATGAGATGCGCTCGCGAGATGAATTAATGTGTTTGTACTCTGCAGTTAATCAACAACCTTACGACGCGTGCATTTGTTCTCCATATGTAGGTCGGAAAATGTTACACCGATACTAGGCAAAACACATCGCGGAATAAATAACTGTGCAAATAGCAATGTTGCCTTTTTATTGTACTGCACAATCTAAACTATCTATAGCAATTACCGAGCGACGTTCAGTTTCGCTCTCTCTTGGCAAAACAAGGCCAGGCTGGCCTCCAAAAAGCTTAGTGTGCCTAGTAGATCGAACGAAGAGCAACTCGAATGGTCAACAATCGAGCTCTTACTGATCAGCTTGATCCTCTGGCGTTGCGAAGAGACGTCTCGTCTCTTTACATTTTCTACCGTCTGTATTATGGGGAGTGTTCCGAAGAATTGTTTGGAAAAAATCAAGCCCGTGGGTTTCGTTACCGCACAACACGACACAGCTCCAGCTACCTTGATGGTTGGCATTCCACAACCGTGCGATTTTCGCGGAACTTCCTGCCTCGCACAGCCGCGTTGTGGAATGATCTATCCCCAGCGTTATTTCCAAACCGATACGACTTAGGAGCCTTCAAGAATAAAATAAATAAAACAAAATAGGAGAGTGTACTTCTCCCTTATTCTATAAAAAAAAGTAAAACTAGAAATCAAATCCTCGCAAAAGAACACCGTTTACACCAATAGATAAGATGGCTGGTCGCTACCACCTGCTTGAGATACTGTGATTGAAATTATAAACCAAACATACAACTGCATGATATCAAGACAGTGTGAGCTCATTCTGCATAGATTGGAACAAAATAACATTTAAACAACAACTTTGACATCGGGACGTCAAATGCAACAGTCCCACTCATGACCATGAGTGCTGTAAAGTGCTGCAAAGTGGTGTTGTGCTCGAAACGTCGTGAATTAAAATATTATTTTAACGCGATAAAATTCATAAAACTAGTTTAGTTTCAAAATCTATAGCGTTTATAAAATGTACACAGCCCGTATTAGTTTAAGTTTTTATCTCAGTAATGTTATGCGAAAAGAGGACAATACGATCATAACATGTTACACATTACCGGATAGAAATATGAAGGCGATAAAAATATCAAAAGTATCTAAATTTTCTTGAAGGTAACAACTTTATTATAGTGATAAATAATAATCCGTCATCTGTTATGATCAGGAATACATAAGACCGTTGTAACGTTATCACAATGTCCATTATAATAATCCATGTGTTGCGGCCACACAAAGCGATTGACACATCAGCTCCCCGCACCACAACTCACCTGCGGCGGCGACACGTGGGACAGCGTGCGCAATACGATGCGGTTCCTGTATGCAACCTGAGTGATTGTTTGAGTACACAATGCGCACTGTAACCAATTAAGTATAATAATTGTCGGTTACATACACAATTTAAAAGTAGCTTGTCACCACACCTGCTCTTGTCATTGTTACAAGAGTTAATATTTGGGTTGGATGCATTTCTGCTATTGCCGCAATACTTTATTATCGAGAAAGTCGTCGTTCGCATCAAAATGTGTTTTCAATAATAATAATTTGTTTTGTACCCGTTTTAAGATATTGCGAAGGCATGCAAAACTCTTACATTAAATTTCATTTAATTTAAATTAGTTTAATTTAAATTTCATTTAATTTAATATAAAATAGGAAATTAGTTCATCCATTTATAAAACTGTGCACGCACATTGCATTAATATATGTAAAAACTCACTGACAGGTGAAAACGTCTAAAATTATAAAAGTTAAGTTTTTTTATCCAGACATATTTTCCCCTTTAGCGTGATATATATTATTCATTTATATATTTAATTAATTAACAAAACAATCAAAAATTACACAGTTACAGAATATATATATGTGTGTATGTGTGTGTGTGTAAAACTAGAAAATTAAACGAATTAAGTAACTTTTTCCAGAAGCTTCTCTGATTCTTCGTAGTTTATCGAGACAAGGAAATGAAGAATGAGGTGTGGTGTCTACGCCATCTGCCTTGCACATATTGCAACGGCCAAGCTCGACCAGCACCCAAAAGTCCTGCGGACGCGCAGGGATGCGGGGGCGAGCCAAAAGAAGAGTCGCTTCTAAACCGTGGGCCCGTAAGCACATATGCCGAGCCACGGAATTACTGTGGAGCGTCATAGTATTTGTAGCTTACGTATAGATATATTATTGTAGCTTGTGTTGTGCTGTGCTTTGAAATATAGTGTGTGCATCAACAATAAATATATGTACTCTTGGAACTGTATTTCAATGGTGGTGTATAATCCACCAAAGAGGTTTTTTTTGCTTCCTTCGGCGTACAGTTTTTGACGTTATAGAATTCCAAAATAGCATTGTAAGTTAACCCTTATATGATCCCCGAAACGTTGACCGAAAGTCGAAAATGTTCTCGGAACCGGTAATTTAAAAATTCGTTTATGACGTAAGGTGTTATAGTTAAATTAGGGAATTTATGGTTTACTAGAGCAATTTTAAATAAAAATAATTTACGTACAGACAAAACCTTAGCTTCAGCAAATAGGGCTTCTGTGGGAAATTTAAATGGTTTTTTTCAACGCCACTTTCAACACGGACCTTTGCGCTCTTTCAATTCCCATCATTATAATCTTCGCCGCGCTGCCCCACACTGAGATGCAGTAGCTGATAACTGACTCACACACACACGCGCGCCGTAAATCATTCTTAACAGAGAGTTATCTGCACAGTTGCGGAGTTTATATATATATATATAT
>DWLR01005579.1:0-10834 GCA_018246295.1 Papilio alexanor hazarajatica
CGGGTTTATTAGTTGCCAACCTGATATTTTTAAGTAATACACCACCAAATTTTTCAATCTTTAAGTAGAAAGTAGTCATCGTTAGTTCAGTCATCAAAAAAAATTATAATGTAAGTAATTTATTGCTTAACAGTACACTGGTACGTGGTACCAAATCGAACGGTACCCACAATTCCAAGAGGTCGGTGGCTGCACTGGTGCACGGTACACCTTGAACGAGGCCACTGGCGTCGTCACACTCCTCAACTGGGAGGTGGTAGATGGAGTTCTGGATACCATCGAAGGAACAGCGACTATTAATTCGACAGATGGTAGTGCTAGATTGCTGGTGACATTACCAGACAGATTGAGTGACGGTATGTTGTTTTTATAATAATAACACATTCATTAACAACTGACTAAAGAACTAACTCATAAGTGATCACGATCAAGTCTCTTTCAGGACTAGCCTAAGCTTTTTCTTTATAGCGGGAAATACGATATGCATACGATCCCTTGCGTTTTCAAGGGTGGTTATGTCGGACTCGCACCGCCTGATACCCTTCGGCAACCTTACACCACACGCACACTACTGTATCCTGACGTCGTTGAGTCTCTGCGAGTCCCAAGTCTTGTTTTTTTTAATAGGCGAAGCTATGCCGCTCTCTCGTTCCCCCTAACATATTTTTGCGTCAGGGATCTGATGTACAGGAATTTATTTATTTATTTAATTTCGATTTTTATACAATTTTTCTATTTCTTACATTATCTAAAATACTAATATCACAGATTTCTAAATTTTATTCTATTTATGGCTATGAGAGCCGACGCTTTGCAATATTTTTTTTTCCTTTTCTCTTTATTATTTGACTTAAATTATTTATTTTTATTTTTCTTTTATTGTAATTTCAACGTCGGCTCTCATCGCACAAGATACGGGACAATCTCTCCAATTCTTGTTACTATTTTTTTAAGCTGTTGATTTGTATTTTCTTTTTTCCATAGGACAAATTAATAGAACTCCAAGTCTACATGTATTTAATTTTTTTAATAACTGTGTATTATGATTGTTTCCTAAATAAATTTTAAAAAAGTTATACATTCTATACATAAGGAAAAATATTCCATACATAAAATAAAGACAAAAAAAAAACCTAACCTAACCTAACCTCACCAGCACCATTCACAATATGCGGCTTAATCCAATCAATATAGATTATAATGTACCTAACCTGTCCTTTTGCTTCTAGACCCAGCAGCAACAGTCAGCACGAGGCTGTACGTTCTGACGACCGACTACGTCTCCTACGCTCTGACCTACAGCTGTGTTAATGTCAATCAATTCCAGAGATCTGGTAAGCAATTTTATCGTATTAAGAACATTTTATTGGCAACAATCGGTACTTACGTACTATTTGTTCAATGTTGACAGCGACAGTTGAGAGTGACAACTCGCTCTCCACTTTGAACAGATTGCCCGTGCCCGCGACTGAGGCGCGTCACATTCCAAGATGCAGTGTCCTCGTGACCTTAGCTCCAAATTAAAATTTGGCTGGAGCTGTTCACATGTGTCAATAGTTTTCTATTAATTGCTATTGTATGACAATTATAATCTATTTCGTTTGAAAGTACAGCTACATTAATTACTTTTACTCTTTATAAACCAAGATTTTGTTTTAGAGAAAAGTTACGTTAGATTATAAAAGGGGACAAGCTTTTTCAATTGAAATAATCATTCTAAATATTAGTAAAATAGGTTTACAAAATCTCCTAACCATTAAAAAACATTTAATAAGTCGAAGCACGTAAATTGTTTACACATTAAACTAAATTAAATTCGTGTATTCTTCCAGTCGGAGTATGGAAGCTCAGTCGTACCAGGACAATGCCAGCGGCGGGTATGACCGCTATCAATAACTACATGGCCACCAGGGAGGAACTCCACCAGCCCTACTTCGTCCAGGTCCAACAGAACGACGACTGCGAAGAACCTAGCTCAGCTATCTTAGTCAAAAGCAGTATTATTGTAATGCTTATTTGCGTGGCTTTACAGAGGTTCGTCTAACTAACGTTGTATTAATTTTAAAATTGTTCTTTAAGTTGTACTTTATTTTATATTGCAAATATATATTTATTTTATTTTTATAAGAAAATATAATGTTAACATTAATATACATTTAGTTTTATTTTTTCTTTCGCGATTTATACAATTACATTGCTACGATGGAACATACTATATATGTATTTTTTTTTTGTTTTTTACAAATCGAACCTGTGCTCATTAGTAAAAATTCTCAAATTTTAAGACAAATATACTGTAACGCCGGAAACGTGTGCATGGCCTAGATGGCGCCACTGTGCATATAACAGTGATTAATGGACATTAAGTGAACTAGATGGCGCTGCTATTATTTTAGAACGCGCCATTAAAGTGTGATGTATTTTAGGTTAAGTTCTCTAATAAGATTTATCTACGTGCTCTTGCCCAGTACGAGTATTCAGAGCGACAAAGTAGCTGCTTCCACCTGGTGGGACAGTACTATTGGACGCAACGAATTTCTCACAAGTCGCGACCAACTACTTGCTTCCACGTGGTGGGACGAGTTAGTTGGAAGACTACAATAAAAGTTAGGCAATAAGACTACTTGCTTCCACCTGGTGGGACGGGTTAGTTGTATGCCTGGTAGTTAGAAGTGCTAGACTAAAATGTCTTGTATTGTGCATACTGAATAAATCTACAGACTGTGTCTCATCTATCATGCCACCCGTTACAATATTATTTTCCTACTTTAATTAAGGTGCTCTTAAACTTTTGGCCTGCAGTGTATATATAATTATACTTTACACCCAGGTACAAGACAGACATGTTCATGAACACAAATGTTTGTCCCGGGTGGAATTCGAACCCACGACCTGCGGCGTGAGAGGCAAGTAACTTACCACTGCGCCAAACGGCCATATTGGTTGGTTGTTTGTTGGTAGTTTAGATTATTTCATTATTGAAACTGTCTAGTAAACTGTAAAAGAAAGCGTCTTTGACAATAGTACTTTGCTCCAGAGTGATAACAATTTCTAAGAATTTCCTACCGCTCTGACGTTGGTTGTGAAGTCCCGCACAAGGGGCACAAAGCTTCCTCTTAGCACGTACACCGTAATCTAATTGAGTCGATCGACGATTGTGAATTGACCGAAACATATTTTACCAAAGGAAATTTACGAATTACGCAATGCTTCACAAGGAAAAGAATAATATTGTTTCATTTAGAATATTTCACCTATTTCGTCTTTCGAAATTTATAAAATCCGAATAAATTATTCATTTTTTATTACATTACAGAAGTAAACTTTTATTGAGTTTCGTAAATTTTCGCGAAATATATTTTATTATGATTGGCGATGATACGTTACTTCATAGTATTTTTACTAGAACCCAAACTCTTGATAAGATATATTGAACGAAAAAACAGCCCTTTCAACCATACCAAAAAGAGTTTTATTCCACAATATGTATGGCGTATCATTCGCAGCAGCTTTTGGTCATGTCGAAGTAAAGGCTACAATGGCTACAATGAAAGGCGAGGTTAATAGGCGAAGTGATTTATTCGTCATCGTATATTATTACGAACTACATTTTTATGCACTAATTGCACTAACCTAATTAATTACTGATTATTCTACACTGCACCTGCTTCTTATAAGGCTTTTTAAATAGGAAATTAGGCAAATAACTTTATCATAAATGTAATATTTATAAATATAAAAGTAATGTATGAATTAATTCTCTATCTTTCAGATTTACATTCGGACGCCACGATTCATTCGGTTGCAAGTTTATAAAGTTGTTTCAGTTAACTTTAATGAAGCTGTCCTTTAACGTGCTCTCACAGTTGACGGAAGTTGGCTGCTGATACCAAATTACGAGGAAATTAATCATTTTGTGGAAGGTTTGATGGGGGTCTAGAAGGCTTCGTATCACTCTTGACCCGATTAGTTTCAGGACAGGTAAATTTTGTGAGTACATCGCCGGCTATGTATATATTATATTATAGTTGTTGCCAATAAAATGAAGTACTTATTCGTCACTTTGTGATAAATTGAAGTTCGTTTCGTTTCGTTCTTCACATCTCTTACCCTCTCCATTTTCTTATGCACAGTTCCCTCTTTGTCGAAATGACTGATAATAAATCCGTTACTCTAGTGATTTTCATAGATGTTTTCGACACAAGCGAATATTTATTATTATATCTCCAATATTTTATTTCCGTGTCTGTATTCCGTATTTTCATTTCAAATCATTCATATATCCTATATCTTCGGTTTATTTCATAGAAGGTATCCTATACATCATCAAAAACGAGGCCTCCAATCCAAAATTATCTTGTCCCTTTTGAGATGTGACCGCATCGCTATGTGAGGTGGTGTACAATTGCCTTAGACTTAGGCTTAAACTTAGGCTTATAGTTCAGACATTTCTTCCCTTCGTACGACGATACCTTAGAGGAATGCCGGGTGTAATTTTTTTTTTCAATGTTCGCTGTAGAAATCTTAACCTGTAAGCCTGTCACACGCCAGAAGTTCACAACGCGCCTGCTTATTTATATAAGTAATATAATAATATCAATGTTAGTAAACTACGCTTTAAAATGTGCGCCGTTGTATAAAGACTTAAACAAATTAAACCCTTACTAAATTTAAATGCAGTTTCACTGTATTCCTTGTTTAAATTTTAGTTCGTAAATTCAAATACGTAAAATCAGATTTTCGTAAAGCGCTTGGTTGCACGCTAAAGAAAACACGTTATTGTAGCTGGCAGAAATAAAAAAAGATTAACAAAAGTTTGTTACAGCCCGGCCGTTGCGTGGTGTTAATTTGCTAGAAATTTTAAAGCTGTACAATGGAACGTTTGTGTAATTTTACAAGGTGCAGTGTTAAATTATTAAATGGAATATTTAAGGCTCGTATATTTTATTTTAGAAATTAATACTTTATAATAGAAAATTATATCATATACTCGTATCTATTCTAATATTATTAAGCTGAAAGGTTTATTTGTTTGAACGCGACATTTTTAGGAATTACTAGTCGGATTTGAAAATATCTTTTTGTATTTGGCAGTTTATAGATATCAAGGAAGATGGTAAGGAAAATGGTGTTTAACACCACGCCACAAATCTTAGGAGCTGAGCAAACAGAAAAAGAGTGCCAAGCGAGAAGGATGTAATAGCTAGAGCGTTGTGATACGACGAGGTGGGTCAATGACGCGATGTTTTCCCACGGACAACAATATTGCCTTATTACCCGACTGACATTAGGATACTGTTTTGCGCGGGTATGGATGTACCTGTGTATGTACCGGTCCAATGTGACTTCCTATAGCTTAAACGGTTTGGCCGATTTTGAAGAGTGAGGCGTCATTCGCGTCGAGTTTATTAGCTATTTGAAATTAACTATTGCTTGTCTAGATCAGGTTGTGACGAGCAACAGTGTGACTAAAATTTGTGTCAATTCCGAAGTACTCTATTTATTTAGAGAATAGGTACTATGATTTATGATTATAGATATATTTATTGTTTGTATGTCCGTTCTATTGTGAGCAGTAAATGTGCTGGCAGCTGCTATTGCTTATTGTAATGGTAATAAATTAATATCGCGCAAACATGCTCGTTTGCTTAATAAAAAATATTAGTAAAAATATTATTTGATTAAAGTAAAGCAATTCTGTATAATAGCGCACTTAAAACGGCAATAGCATGTGTCTTTCGGGTCTTGATGACAGAATAATTTCGCTAATGATCTGTTAATTTTGTCGGATAATGGACATCATAATAATGGCTGTCTCGTTAGGGACGTAATTAAAGCGCTCATCGAATTTGATTAAATTCATTAGACAATTATTACCGTATTAATCCAACTAATTTGTATGCTTACATATTAGGAAACATGTTTTTTGTGTTTTAATATTGTTTTCCTTTGCGTATTGCTCGCTACCTCTACTGTTTAAACATAAAAGTTTTCTTATTATAACTAATGTATTAGTTTTTCTCACATTTATAGATGTTATTATACCTGATGTTCATTGTTAATGTAGTCAAAAGAAGTGCTCACTCGTTTAGTTGTACCACTTCATTTATGGTTTAAAAGTCCCCCTGAGGATAGGCTTTGGGTACATTTCCTCGAGTTTCAACGAATTCATCATCAAAATTTTGCGACTTGTATATAAAATAACATTATCAGTTCTCCCCGCGCAATTCCTGCGGTCGGCCTCAGCAACGTAACAGCTTTGCGTTCGCGGTTACTCCGGCAGACATCGCAAAAACACGGTAAGAATTTCATTCACTACCATCAACCCGCTCCGGTTTCGCTCCTGTAGATAGATTGGAAAAAAAAAGACAGAAATGAAAAACCTAGATTTGGTTACGCGCCGATAGGAAAGCTACTATTATGTCTATTCTATTGTTGAAATAATTTACCGGTATTAAAAGAGAGACGGGCGCTCTCCTTTTAAGGAACCTAAGTCCTATCGGTTTGAAAATACCTGACTGATCAGTTCTAGAATATTTATAACAAGCAAGACGGGCGCTCTCCTGAGGAACCTAAGTCCCATAGGTTTTAAAATACCCCACTGATCAGATCTAGAACATTTATTACAAGAGAGACGGGCGCTCTCCTCTTCAGGAACTTCAGTCCTATCGGTTTGAAAATACCCGACTGATCAGAACTAGAAAATTTATTACAAGAGATATGGGCGCTCTCCTCTTAAGGAACCTAAGTCCTATTGATTTTAAAATACCTGACTGATCAGATCTAGAATATTTACTGAAAGAGAGAAAGACGATCTCCTCTTAAGGAACCTAAGTCCTATCGGTTTGAAAATACCCGACTGATCAGATCTAGAATATTTATTACAAGAGAGACGTACGCTGTCCTCAGGAATGTAAGTCCTATAGGTTTTAAAATGCTTGACTGATCAGATATAGAATAGTTCTTAAACGGACGATCTTCTCTTAAGGAACCTAAGTCCTATCGGTTTGAAAATACCTGACTGATTAGTTAGTTATATCTGATTGATTTTAGATAAAATATTTATTATTCTGTTAGCCTTTGCTATTTCAATAAGCACGCTATATAGTTGCATGCTTTTAATTGGTAGTAATTTTTATTTATTTTCTTTTACTAATAAAGTATTTTTTTTTAAATATAAACAACAAAACATGAACGTTAAATTTATTTTGTTTTACGATAGTAAGAACCGACCCAAACATATGACTGCACTCATTACAATTTTGAACCAAATAGTAACAAGCTATGAGTAATATCAATCACACGTAACCTTTTCAGTAATAAATGTCAGATCATATTCTCCTACAATATTTAAACACCTGTCCCTTCATTTTGATGGACATTATAATAGGTCATAGAATAAGTAAGCAAGAGAATTTTTAATGATATGAAATAACTTCCCGAAAAGGCGTCAACAAAAATATACACCGATTAATTTCTAGTATAAAAGTATAACAGTATTGCATTTTCATGTCTTAACCCAGAGGTGTTGGTAGAGACTTCCATATCGCATGGTCCTGCTATACCTCCTCCGCTTCTGGTACATTCTTATAATACATCTACGGTCATCGGTTATGGTACTCTTACAACAAAGCCTTCGTGTATATGTATGTCTTTATGTATGTCTCTAATCTGTTCGGGTTACGTTCGCCTGGAACCACCCCTAGTGAGACTGCCAATCACTTTCGGAACATTAATTTTTCATATAAATCTCTTTTTATTCATTCCATCTTCCGAATATGTACAGTAAAGTTCCTTGGCGGTATTCCACTTTAAAAGAGACAATTGTTTGAACGTTTCGTACGCCTTGAGACGTTGACGGACAAACAATAACCAATAGGATGTTAAAAGTAACATCCTATTGGTTCATTCATCCTATCCTGTTAGTTCATCCTATGTGTTAGGACGAAAACAGGTCGGTCAATAATGTAACAATATAGTATCGGCAAATAATGATTTCGTCTGAATGGCAGAGATCGTAAAACTTCCCGAGCGGAAAACAAAGACAGCGGTGATAACAATACACAGGGGGGTGATAACCACAGATTTTATTTTATTTTGTCTGTTATTTGTAAGAAGGAGGCAGAGTTTAGCTCGTCGCAACGAACAAGGCAATTTTTCTGCAAGTGGAATACCGCGAAGGAACTCGACTGTACCTACTTACATTACTATACTACTATTAAAGAAAAAAAGATGAAACGAAGAACATATATTCACATATTTATTTCGTCTCTACTTTCTACTTAATCTATGGTTTGAAACAGTAAAGAAATATCAAGAAGGAATTAAGGGTTATTCCTTCATTCTATAACATGTACTGTGCTTGATATTTCGTCTAGCCATTTGCATTAATTATTTGTTTTATTACTCTAACAATGAGCATTATTTTAGTATTATTCGCTTGGATGAATGTTTGTTCTTGTTTTTTAAATATGATGGATATTATAGCACCGAAAGCAGTTACAAAATTCCCTAAAGATTTTTCACTTGCTACAGCAGACATTGTCCAAGGTATACCGTCGAATTCTTTGACGATAGTAAGGGGAAATTCAACTTACATCAGGTAATGTAATACATCTCCATAATATTATACTAACGTCGTCAGAAGAAAAGATTGCTTTGTTTGTATTCACGGAATAATAAAAAATGTTTTTCGATTGCTTAAATTTTGCTATTACAAATTTGTGGTTTATTTTCTTAAATTTCATAAATTTAATGTGATGTACCTTTAGATCTTGCGATATCTTCAAGTTGATTTGTCGATTAAATGAGAATAATATACAAGTAATAAACATGGATCTTACGACACAAGAAAATAAAGCATCAGTAAGTAAACTGTATTGTATTATATTAACTGACCGGTTGATGCAGGGGTAAGATACACGCCTCTCATTCCGCAGGTCGTGGGTTCGACTCCCACCCGGGACAAACATTTGTGTACATGAACATGTCTGTTTTTTGTCTGGGTGTTATTATCTATATATGTATGTATTTACCAAAGAAAATTATTAATATATGTAGTATATCAGTTTGTATATCTGATTTTCATAGCGCAAGCTCTGCTTAGCTTGGGATCAGATGACCGTGTGTGAATAATGTTCTCGAATATTATTATATTATTATTGTTAATGACTCGTTCACAACAATGTGCTGGCAAGTTAAAATGTCTAGTCGCAGTATAAATAAAGTTCAGAATCGGTCGGTAATTTTTTTTTTTTTATATAACGACTTTTAAAGAGAAATAAAATCTATTCTTTCCAGTTCTTCACGTTTCTGAAAAAAGGTTTAGATACATCAACGGAACGAACTAGCCTCATATTTTGTCAACCATTCGAATGTGAAGATTTACTATTAGAGGTAATTCACGTTTCATACTAGGATTGTTGTAGTTAAATTATGTTTCATAAAATAAATTCTGTTCTGTCTATTTTATATATATACAGACATACTCTACAGGCATATACATAATGTTTGTAGAGTAGGGACTGTATGTAATTTCAGTGTTTTTTTTTATAAAACTTAGCTACTATTAATCATTTTATGCCTCACTGGCATCTAAGCTACTGGACATTTCCTTTTATCTATCCCCTTCTCATCAAATCCTCTTTCCATTGCCACCTTTTTCCTTTTAGAAAAGCGTGGGAAGGAGAAGAATGGTAGAGTCCGCAACTACATAGCTGCTGCACGAATGGCCCGCTCGGCCGGTGAAATACTACGACCTCACAGAAGACAGGCGTGAAGTAGAAGTATTTGCGTTTCGTCTGATGATGTGCCGGAGGTTTAATTTTAATCCTCTTCACCTTACCACCGTTTTCTTATAAGATGATTTGACGGGGAAGGGGATGGATAGGAGAAGGAAGTGTCCATCTGCAACTCGCAAGTGCTTGTTGCAGATGTCTATGGGTAGCGATCACTTAAGTGATCGCTTGCTCGTTTGCCATCTTCTTGTATAAAAAAAAAAATAAAATTAGGCCTCCGGTACCTCACTCCTCAGAAGTAACGAATACTTTTACTTCACGCCTGTTTTCTCAATTAAGCTTAAAAGATGCTGCTGGGACATGGTTCACAATAGTTTAATGGCGGATTTTAACCCACAACCTCATGATCGACAGTCCTTAGTAACCTTAATCTTTACCAATGACTTAACCATTAGACTATTCAAGCGCTTCTATATTTATATATTTTCTTTGTTACATGAAAATAGTTTTATAATTCTATTTTGTCCTCACCTACATTTTTTATATTTATGCACTTATTTGTTATTACTTCCCTAAAACTCTTAAAACTGGCTTGGGTACCTTCAAGAGAAAAATTAATAATCTCTTATTACTATCATAAACTAGTGCATACCACCTTTCGACCTCATCATCGTGGCTAGTTTATTCATTATTCATATTTAAAAAACCTAATTAAAAAAATTAACACATTACTACATTAAATTTAAAATGATAATTCTTCTTTCATAGTTGACAAATAATAACTTTATACATCGTTCGATACTCTACATGTTCTATTGGCCTGTCGGTGACATCAGCTTGAGATTCCGTCGCTCTATGAAGGAAGCGATGAGAGTAGCTGTCATTGTCAACCCAAGGGAAAGTGTGTGAGTTTCATTGATTTTTTGTGGGAATAGTGTTGTAATGAAAGCTTTAATATTTTATAAGGTTTAAATATTTCAGCAAATATGCTACTCTCCCATAGTCCACCCGTAAGGCGATACAACACGACAGAGCTCCAACTACCATCCGCACCACCTTGATGGTTGGCATTCCACAACCGTGCGGTTTTCGCGGAA
>DWLR01005580.1:0-10833 GCA_018246295.1 Papilio alexanor hazarajatica
TGCTGAAAAATCTAAAACTTGCAAATACAGGGGTCTAGGCTCCGAATATGATTTTGTCCCATTCGGTGTCGAGACCCATGGTCCGTGGGGTCCTAGCGCTATAAGGCTTTTTAAGGAAATATCAAAATGGTTAGTCGACCTCACAGGAGACCGAAGAGCTGGCAGCTACCTCGGACAAAGAATTAGTATTCAAAGAGGGAACACTGCCAGTATCTTCGGAACCTTGCCTAAAGGGACTCCAGTTAATTTTGATTATATAATATAGGTATATAGTACTCTGTGTAAATGACTATTACTTGTTGTCTAGGTAGTCGTCAAAGATTTGAAATATATCCCTGCAAATTGTACATAGATATTCGCATAATACGATGTGATAATAAAAAGCAAAATATCGATTGCGACAGTATATTTGTGGAATCTATGAGAAAGATATTCAATTCATCGCGATTGTTATTCATCGCGACGAGAGAAGTAATTTGTAGATCTGTCGTGATAAACAATAGCGAAACTGAATCGTTGGAATGGTTCCAAAGAGTTCCCCTTGACAATATGGTACACCGTTCAGGGAGAAACTGCAGGAAGGGTAGGAAAGGTAAGAAATGAACCTTACCGTCAACTTGACCACTTTTATGATGGACGTTGTCCAAAAAGAAGGGATAATTAAGCAAAACGAGGAAATACCACAACTCTTCTCAATAGAATAGGTTAAGAGAAAAACACACTAGAAAACCTGTGCACTACTGTTGTTTGTCTGTGGTGAAAACGGCTTACCCCACATATCCGCTGAGCTACGACAAAGCAGAACCACTATACTCGTATGTTGGTTAATTCGGAATATTTACTACAGTCAAAATTAAGTCGCATGTTTTAATATCAACAAAAGAAATATTAAAACAGGCATCAAGTCGACCTCTTTAATGCTATTTCGGGATCAGGCCAAATTGTTGACGTTAATTGGTTCAAATGCAATTTGCGTTCGTTTCAGCGCCTTTGTAATTGAATTTTATCAGTACCGCTTCCTACGTCACAGCTGCTTTATATACGAATTGAATTTTCCATCATCGTTACATCATGAAACAAGGGACTTCTCACCGTTTCTATATTTAGTCACGCTCTTGTCGGTTTTTACCCACTTTTAGAGTAACTTAGCTGAAAACATCCCTTGGAAGCTTGCGTGGGCGATACTTTGTTTAAGTTACTAGATAGGAAGATGCGCAGATTGCGTAGATTGCTTAGTCTGATGGTTTTAAGAGGCCCTAAAAACGGACGTTGGCTTGGGCTGTTTACCATTTTAATTTAAAGGTGCCCAAAACGGCAGAATCACGACTTGATCTTGTGAGTAAGAGTAGGTACTTTGGTAGGCTCAAATGAAAGTAGAAGTTTTAAACTGATATCCACCGTGCGAATTTATAATTTAGTGTATTCTATAATGTCACATTAAATACTTTATATAAGTATATATATTCCCAAGGAAAGTTGGCGTCAGGCAGGCGGCCGGCCGTAAAACTATAGCCAAAACCAGTTACAGTATGGACTACAGTAGAGTCTTGGATATATGGAAGAGTAGTACATACTGTGCCGAGCCTACGCAAGTGGGAAAAGGACAGGGAGATTATCCACCGTGTGAAGATAGTATATGAAATCAGTCGAGCAATAGTCTATTTCAAGATTTTTTTATAAGCTCATAGGGCGTGAGTACTGCTATAAAAGTAAACCTCGCGTGTTCTGCAAGTTTGTAATTATTTTTGGCTTATTTAAAGTCCATCACCGCTGATTTTGATTGTCCGATCCCAATTGAAATAAATACAAAAGAATTTGGAGCCGGATTGTCATTCTATACTTTCATTAGTCACACAATCACAATTACAAAACAACTTTAATATTCGTCAACAAATTAATATTCGTCAAAATCGTCGGGTTTCTTGATTAGTAGACAAGTGGGAACCATGATTTTTGTCAGAAATGTTTAGAAAAGAAAATAAATAGTCAAGGAAATAAAAATATGCATTGCATCCATCCCTCTTTTTGAGAAAATCATTTTGAATAGCAATTAGATGCACAGAAAAACGCGGTTTGTAGAAGTTATTTGTATTATACATATATAAGGCAACTGTTCTGAGTATTTTGTTATACTAAACAAGAAAAAAAAACATCAAACTTTATCCCTACCCAAAAAATTACATTAAAATAATCCATTTGAATACTTCTCAGTGCTTAATATTAATTATAAATAGCGGTAAACTTGAAATCCGAAGTAATTTATGAGTATAAATTAGCAAAGGTTTTATTCCCCCTAGGGTGGTAAGCCTCTCTGACGTCACAATCTCGTTTAGAAGGTGAGGCGCCCGCTCGAACTTTTTAATTTCCTACGAAAGAATTATTTTTCGTACATGTGGAAATTCACTTTAAAGATAGATCGAGTATTTTAAATAAAAGAAACCTTCTCTTTTATTTTAAATTATGCAACATACTTCTGTTCATATTTTTAATATTTCGTTTGTAGTATGAACTATTACTATTAGGTGTGTCATTGAATCTAGTAATTGGAGATCGAGTCTAGGATAAATCTTTCCAGATTCTAATTACTTGTCATCGTCATCATCATCATCATTAGCCTGTATGGACCACCACACTGGACGTTTATTCCTTTACAGTCATTTCAGATGCAATATACTCGTATGGGCGAAAAAGAAAACAGTAAGGTATAGTATTCTCCATCTGTTTCAAGTGTGTCCTTTGACAAAAACTTCAGATTTCTACATTTTGGGCCAATCTGATCCAAGTTTTGCCAGCTATATCATCATTGTATCATCTTTTTCTTTCTCTTGGGTACTGTTGTAGAATTTAAAAGGATATTCAAAAGTAAAACAGCCAACTTTTTCCATGCTCTGTACTATGCTATGCTCTTTTGACTAATGCCAAAAATCATTGTCTCTTGTCAATTAAGATGTAGATCGCTGTGGAATGACGAGGCGTGCGTGTCGAAATTGTATAAGAACTTACTGAACTTACTTTAATTAGCTGTGAATTAATATTAGGTCCTTACATATGAAATTGGCGTTTTGTACGGGAGGAATATAAAGTAACTTTTTTTGTTGTAAAATATATTTAATTAATCAAAGTATGCACCGTTGTTATCTATGCACTTTTGCCATCTCATAGGTAGTTGATCCCTTTAGAGCAAGGTCCTAGCTATTAACCAAAGAGGAGATATTTCAAATCAAAGTGCTGGCCACTTTGATTTGAAATATCGACAAAACGCTAATTTAATATCTAAGGACCTAATAAAAGAAGGTTACAAGTACCATAATGATTTCGTTGTGCTCCATTTTTCTTCTTCTTTAAGTGACTTCTTTATGTGACTGGCTCATTTTCTTTTGATGGACGTAGGCCTTCCTAAATTCCTTCCACAGTATTTGCTCCTACGGTTTCTGCCTGTACCTTTACTTACGAATACCAAATTGCAATTTTTACTGCCTCTATGTACGTCAGACAGGTTGAAATCAATACGTCATAGATCAAACTTCTAATAGGTGCGTGGGACGCCGTAAGTTTAACTGCGGCCGAACTATAACAGTATTTATATTCTTTATTGTAACTTTAATGTTACAGTATTATCAATCAATAATTCTGTACGTAGCTTAAGGACACATGCGCGTCTCTATTTCTTGCTATGTTTCGTACGATTAGTCACTTTATGATATAATTCCATCTCCCTCCAGCCTATTGCCACCCAAGTGATTTTTCTATTGAGGGACTATCCCAACTCTCCCCGAAATCATGTGGTTCCTAGCTTTCGTGTTCCTATCGCTTAGCGGCGAGTAATTGTAGTCGGGCGTGACAAGGAATCGAGGCTAGCGATCCGCACAATGGAGTAATGGTCAGTTGCCTACATCGCCTTGATTAACTGTCTACATTCAGTTGAATAGTTATGTAATATAGGTGATATTGCGTAGTTTCTAAAGCTACGTTTCGTAACGCCAACGGTGTGAGTTGAGTAAGTGCAGATGTGGGAAGTTATTAATAATTGGACTGGAATAATTTATGAAGATTTGGTTAGGTTAGTATCTTAATATAAATCGTGTCGATAGCCTATCGGTGTCTGATTACCATGAAAGGTGAGAATCTTAGATAATCTTAGATTATAATACAAATATTATCACCAAGAAATATTTATTGCTTGCGATGGATGAGAAAATTAAAATAACAGATGTTGATATATATTTCAAACATACAATAGTTTAAAATGTTTGTCATAATAATGGGATTACTCAGATATAGTAACGCTATATACTTTTTATTATTAACGTTCAGTATTAAAATTACCCAGGGAAAGGCCGATGATTAAAACAAGAGAGGTTTTGAATGTTTAAAACTCCTATAATATTTTTTAGTAAATATATTTCTTTCTTAAAATTTATGATTTATATACTGATATTACATAGTCACACCATGTTTAAGATATGCAAATGATATTGTCGCCTCTGTTAAATTTAACTGAAAAATAACGAACGATTTTTGTGCAGGACGGTCGGCTACGTCACAAACACAAATAGTAGAAACATAGTGTATGGGACGGCCGATTATAGTTATAGATAAAATGTAAATAATTAGATAAAGAAATAGGACATAGGCTACTGACTGGTGCACCGTGGTTCGTCCGTAATCAAGATCTGCACGTAGACCTCGGGCTGCCCACCATAGCTCAATTCTTTAAAGAAGCTTTGCGCCGATATTTCGACTTAATCCTTTTATTGTAGGTGCCGCCACCTACAAAACATTCGCGTTAGGTAAATTTAAAGGCTGCATTGTCCGGCGACCAAGGCACGTACTCGAGTTTCCGGATGATGCAACAAGTATTGCTCAGGCTAGAGCAAAGCAGCTTCGCAGCCAGATAACACGCCGCCCTCGCTGTCGAGCGCGGCCCTCATCTTCGCGAGATGATTATGATATCGCAGATTTTGACGATTTGGTCAAGGTTGCGGGAGTGAACTGGATGCAGATGGCGGAGAACCGATCTTTGTGGCGATCAATGGGGGAGGTCTACGTCCAGCAGTGGACGACCATAGGCTGAGATGGCCTCATAGCAGGCAGACGCTTTCCTATTAATGATAGAAGCGTTGCTGGAGTTTCTTCCGCCACTTCTTCTCCCAGCGCTAACTCTTTCCGAAGTGGTAGTAGTAATGATAGCTGTATAATTCCTCTTAACCAGATAATAGCAACCGCTCGATCCGAGGATCAGCCCTCTCGGGCACCCTCGAATCGGAATGCTAAACGCGTAATGAGTGACAGCCCAAGCCGAGGTCCCCTCTCGGGGGCCCTTGTGATCAGTCACTCCATGGAGCGTCCGCCGAAGCGATCTAAGAGCTCGGCGGCATTTGGCAAGGGGATAACATCAACGCGCACAAGAAATACGTCAAGA
The DNA here is from genome assembly GCA_018246295.1 of Papilio alexanor hazarajatica. Lineage (NCBI taxonomy): Eukaryota > Metazoa > Arthropoda > Insecta > Lepidoptera > Papilionidae > Papilio > Papilio alexanor. Next base: position 5,423 of record DWLR01005580.1, read on the forward strand.
AACACTCCGTCCCCTTTCCAAGCATTTCGAAGCTATCAGTGTTTTTTATTTGAAATTGCGACAATCCAGCATTATAGTGTGCATCCCGCACATTTTTTTAAAATAAAACATTTATTACATTTACTTTAAAAAAACCCACGCGCCGATTGAAATGTTAAACACACCCACAAATAATTATACATCTAATCTAAAATCTAAATCTCATTACGTGTTCAAATTTAACGCATTAACGTAAAATTAGTTTAATTACTATTTGATAATGTATTTATATGTATAATAAATGTATAATAAAATCTAACTTAACAGAGAATGTCACCATAATTCCTATTTACGTAATGAATTAAGTACTTCCAACAATTAATACAAACAGTTACAAATCTGTCAACAAAAACGTTCATTAGTTTTTAAAACATGTCAGCTAACAAATCTCGCGGTCCCACTTGACAGCTGTCACGCATCTTTCAAAAGAGCTTCTTTGGCGAGAACTCAGCCGCAGCCAATCAGAGGCGATGAACGATCTGTCATCGTGTGACGCAGAAAATTATAATAGGTATAATGCACTCTATGACTTTTTGACGCCGTTAGAAAAAGTTTTGTATTTATCTGTTATATATTTTAAGTATCCTAAATAAGTTTGAGTTTTTTAGGATACTTAAAATATATTAGTTCATTTAAATTAATTTTAAGTGTCATTTAATTAAAATAAATTTGCATTTATTGTGTTAAGTAATTTGGTCATTTGCGACCATACAACGTGCAACATTTGCTTATATATAAATAAAAATAAACAAGATAAAATAAAGAAATAGATAATAATATTACATTTGTATCTTGTTTAGCTTCTGTGTGAATGTATAAATAAACAAACACGAACAACTGACATCGACAGTTCAAAGATAACAGATACTGAAATAAATTTCATCAGTTTGTCTATCCGTTTGCATATTTGCTTGTTGCCAACAGAATAAACAACTGCCATTCATACCCCTAACATTGGAGCGTATAAATCGTGCATGTAATTATAACGAATATTGCTAACAAATCTCTAATTATGGAAGCTGTGTTTTCTGATCGATCTAGAGACCTTAGATTCGGGATGTTAATGGTAAAATGGTTAGTTGGTATTTCAGCGTTTAGTAATGAAATATTTTTTTACGATCTTGCCTTGCAGGCATTTATGACTTCATCTTTGCCAGTACTAAATGCATACAAGGCCTTTTTTGGCTTACTGATCAAGCCTCTGACAAGAGCCCAGTCTGAGCGACGATAGAACCTTGTGGTGTAACGTTTATTTCGATCAGATTATTGATATTTTCTCGGCTCGTCCTCTATAATATGAAATCGTAACTATGATTTATTTAGGTATGTGGAAAAAGCATAAAAATCTTTAAGAAACTTTAGAACTGGTAATTCTAATAAGTATATTAAATTTGTTTACCTAAAAACATTCGGACAACAGCTGTTTTACATTATCAATCTTCTTCCGTTGTTATAAGGTTTGAATTTATACTAAGCTACTTGTTTGTGTGTTAGAATATTTTTGTCCGCCAGTGGTTTAATTACAGCTAATGCCTATCATGTCGGAAGTTTCCTTTTTTATCTCTGTCACTACCGACACGTGAGAGAGTGATGGATGAATGTACCATCAAATTTGTCTCTGGAATTCCTTTGGTCGTTTTGTTGTTGCTATTTTAGTGGGAATGGGAAGCGGATATGTTTCCGTTTACCACCTGGCATTTTTTTTTTCATTTTTAGTAGTTTTACTGTGTCTTTTTATGTATTACTAAACTACAATAAATGACACTCGCATGTCAACCTGAAATGTGTCTACATCATCCCGTCACGGTTGTCCGCAGTCATATGAATAAGTCAGTCGAATCTAGTATCTAGAGGTCGAGCCTTGCCTACGACCGCGCCCACTTCACAAACTAACAAATACTATGCATTTCCCACGGGTAGGGCTCTCTAACCGATTTGGAATACTATGGATCTCATGTCATTTCGATTAATGCAATATTCGCAAACTGCTCTTGGTGTCACAGAGTTATAATGATTAGAACTGACAAAATAAATGAAATTTATGGCATTTGTGGCATTAGGAAAAAACGGATCGATGGAGGTCGCGGTTTGGTGATGCACACAAAATTAGAAGAAGGAAATCATATCACATTAAAATTATTAAGAAATAAATATATTGAAGTCCATAATTTCATCACTCACTTGCTTAGAACATGCAACAAATTGCTAAAGCCACTTCTGATTTTAAGTATTGTGTATATATGTAGTTTATATATGTATTTTAAACACAGCCACAGCAGTGTTTCTTTTTTATACAAGAAGGTGGCAAACGAGCAGGCTATCGCCTCTGTGACCGCTACCCATAGACATCTGCAACAAGCATTTGCGAGTTGCAGATGCGTTTCCTACTTTATATAGACAGAAAAATTTACATTTCCTTCTCCTATACCCACCCTTTCTTTATTAAAAAACGGTGGGAAGGGGAAGAGAAAGAGGAAGACGACTGAAATTAGAACTCCGACACCTTACCCCTCAGACGAAACGCAGAACACTTCTACTTCACGCCTGTCTTCTTTGAGATCATGGTATTTCACCGGTCTTTTTGAGTTCTCTTCAATAAATTGTGTTCTTAGATTTTAGGTAATTTATTAAGATACATCGTTTTAGATCGTCTTCTTTTTATATTGAAACTGGTGCATAAGTTAAAGTTTTTATAAATGTTACAAATTGAAAACACATTTTTAATCGAAATCCATCCATGAAGTCGCGGGAACGGCTCGTATTTAATATTTTTGCAACAAACACTTCCTCGTTTTTTTTATTTAAATATTATATTTCAACATTTTTAAGTTCGTTATTCTGCTAAGTGCACCTATATAGCTACAAAGTGAAGTGCTTCCGACATCCATCCGGTTCTGCGTGCACGCGCCCTAACATTAGGCCGCGCCCAGACGCGCCCACGAGGTCGTGTCGGCTTTTAATTATGTTTCCTTTACTATCACAGACTTAATTGTAATGCATCCTTTATGTTTAAAATGTCTGAAATTTACAATTTTTTTTACTAGCACTATACTGTTATGAAAATAAACGAATAAACGGCTAATCTGCGGATATCATGAAATATTTGCTAGTGGGTTTTTAGCCTTTGTGAAGAAAAGAGGATGACAAGGGCCATGAAAGGAGTTGGGGTCTCTATAATTATAAAAACCCACCGAACCATCGATATATTTTTAACTCTTATAATCATATTACGTTAATCAAGATTGCGCATTTTAGAATCTTATTGTCTGTATCTACTCTACATATATCTTTTAACATCATGATTAATTTTATAATATTATTATAATTAAGAACACTGTTTTCTATTCGTGAAAAAAAAAACAATAACATTAATATGAATTAATGTTATTGTTTTTTTTTTATCTCATGTGCACACACTCATGGGGTGGATAGAAAATATCGTTTACTAGTTTGATCGCATTATGAAGACATATCCATTGAATAATCGAATAATTATCTAGGTTTACAGGCCTGTCTCTCCTTTTTTATAATAACTCCTTGCTCTTTTTTTAGCACTTTGTTCGACCCGAAATACTCGGACAATCTGAAATCGTAACTGAAACGTCGTAAGCGTAAATATAATACACCTTCAGATATTTCAAGATTATACAAATTCGATGTTCAAAAGTGAATCACTTATTAATTCATCAAATATTAAGTGCATCGCTTATTAAACTTCGAGGCAATTTTTACAAGATTTTTATAGCATTAACCACCATCTTTTAGATTACAAACGCGTAGATTTTGAATTCGTTCCACTTGATTGCGGGATTGCGGTATTTTACGAAGTCGCCAATTGGTGACTTTTAGGTGGTATTACTTTTGGGACCCTGATAGGTATCTGGAAGTATGTCAAATCTTTGGTCGTAGGGATAGAACTTATGAGATTCTTTTGAAAGAAAGTTTGATGTTAAACGAACACCTGAATTGGTGAACGCATCTATTGGAGTACGACTTTACAAACCTCAATATAACTTTAGATCCGTTTGTTATTACAGTGTCGGACAGGTTTGGAACTTCCGACTATAGTTTGGCAGTTCAATTGGATTCAACTTCAGTCTGCTGGAGTAGTTTAAAATATATCTTATGCAGCTTACTGTGACTTAATCGATTTTTTTTTAGTGTAAAAAGACAAAACGTTTCGGCGGTTCATCCAGATTATATTTATAGTAGGTGGAAAAATTTCACATGCGTTACCAATCTTTATATTGCACAGAGGAGGGGATTAATAAGAAATAGGGTAGAAAATTATGGCGAGAGGGTTGGAACTGGCGCTACGGTATTTCTCTCTTTAGAAGAAATACATAAGCGTAAATTACCTCTATTTCAAGCCGGTCTTTTTCCACTCAACTTTATAACCGATTTAAAAAAAGGAGTAAGTGGGTAGGTAGTGGAATTCTCAATTCGCTTGTATTTTTTCTATGTTTGTTATTGGAAATGGGAGATCGGGTCATTGAACCTTTGGTTCTGAAGATATACTGAAAATTTACAAATTAGTAGATTTAAAACAAGCGCTGTTTGGGTTTAATGGTTTGTAATAAGACGTACCGTGGCTATAAATGACTTAATGACTTAATGACTGATAAATAAAATTATGTAAAGTCTGTTTTGGTTAAACAATTTAAAATATTATTACTATAGTAGTATAATTTCATTCTAAACGACAGCTAGTGTTGAGTTGATCGTCGTGAATTTAATGGAGCATTACATAAAATCAATTATTTCATTAAAACAATGCACAATTCTGAGTCTGTCGCGGACACGAATCTCATTTTATCCAGTCAATAATTTAACAATATAGTTTGACAACAAATAGGTCAGTTCGGCTTATGTGACAGATGTTCTGCTATTGACAGCCGATGGCCGCCATATTGGATGTATAAAAGTTGCATTATTATTAATTTACATAGTCTGTGGTTTTATTAATTTGTTTATTACCTACAAGCGATAGATTTTCATCTCAAGTTTTGTCCGCTTGCTTGGGATAATTGATTAATTTAATAGAAGGCTGTATTATTCAGATGTCTCATAGATTATGTTATATTTTTGACGTGTAATTATGAAAAAAAAAAACAATCAGATTACGTAGTACAAGAAAAATCTGTTGAACATTTTTATCAATAATTTTATTACTCATTGAGTTTTATAGAATCACCCCCTTTTTGGGCCTCGAGTCTCATTTTAAAATTGATTAATTTCAATACCCAGTTCCTATTTATTTGATGCGTAAATATTTTGTTGGATATATTCTCAATCAAAAACCCTCTTCGGAAATTGGTGAACATAAAACTTTGAATATATATAAACACGCATACATCACCTAGTATGTATGC
>DWLR01005581.1:0-10830 GCA_018246295.1 Papilio alexanor hazarajatica
ATATATATATATATATATATATATTAAGTTTTACGTTTATTAAACTAGTAATTATTGCATCAAAAGTGACATACGAGTATTATAGAGGAAAAAGTAGGGAAAGATATTACGGCTTGCGACATCTCACTCCTCAAACGAAAGAAAGCATAAAATACTTCTAGTTCATGAGAGGTTCCACCTGGGCAGCGCTACGACTTCACAGAACGTCGTGGTAATTACCCGGTCGAGCCAGCTCATTCACGCAATGGCCGTCGCAGCTGCGGAGTTCTACCACTATTGTGCCTCTAGTCAATAGACATAACCTTAACAGTGATAGAGCCCGCAACAACATCTGTTGCACGAATGACCCATTCGAACTGTAAAATACCACAACCTTACAAAAGACAGGCGTGAAGTAGAAGTATTCTACGTTTCGTTTGAAGTGGCGGAGGCCGGCGCCGAAGCGAGGTGGCTTATTCCAGTCCGCTTCTCTTTGTCATCATCTTCTTATTAGGAAACAATATGAAAGGATGAGGATTTGTCGGGGAGACGGTGGATGGACAAAGGAAATATATTTTTTTCTATCTATCCGTCCTCTGTCTACTAAAAAAAGTAGGCGACGCATCCGCAACTCATTACAAGATAATGTGAGTGCAGATGACTACGGGTAGCGGTTACTTCATATCAGGTGTACGCTTGCTCCTGCGTTCTTAAATAACTATTTTAAAGTAAAAAATAAAAAATTCTACAAAGAAACTATAATGATTAATACATAATCTGTATGGCTGTATCGAGCTGTGGCGTGCGTGGTGCTGAGCTGGCTGACACTGGGGTGCCGACTGGCGCCGGCTCCAGGCGAGCTGCAGGAGCTGACGTTGCTCAAGCTGCTCTACCTGTACGAGCCCCAGGCTTGCGGCGCCATGCACTTCTACAACTACACCGTGCGGACCACCTCCAACATGTACATATCGACCATCGCCTGGCCCATCTACAACTCCGTCGCCGCCGCATTCCGCAGGTACACCAAACTAATTATTGTTTCGCAGTGAACGTCACTGTTAGCCGCGGGCAAAGCATGCTGCAATTTTTTTTTCTTTTCTAATGCAAGAAGATGGGACACGAGCAAGCGGTCCCCTAATTGACCGCTACCCATAAACATCTGTAACAATCGTTTGCGAGTTGCAGATGCGTTGCCTACCTTTAATAGACAAAAAAGGGGATAGACAGAAAAATAAACATTACCTTTTCCTATCTATCCCCTGCCCCGTCAAATCCTCCTTCCCTTCCCATCCTTTCACCTTTCCGGTACCTCACTCATCAGACGAAACGCAGAAACAGATGTTATTGTTGCGGAGTCTACCACTGTTGCGGACTCTGTTAAAAACTACTGTTAAAAAAGACCACTGTTAAAAATAAAATTGTATTATATATGTGAAGTAGAGACAACGTTACAGAAGTTATGTGTTACAAAGTCCAATTGTATCTTTGCTCTTGCCACCAATACCGTGGTTGGTATTGGTGTCACACGTGGACGGATGCGTCTACAATCACTTCAGCTAAAATCTTTTATGATTTAAATTTGTATTTGAGTATTGATTTTCTGAATATAACAAGTTCTGAGTATAAGTTAATAATATTTATTTTTCTAATAAAAGCTAACTTGAATTAGTTTCAGAACGTTAAGGAATTGCTACACGCAATTGATGTGAGCCCGGAATGTCCGTGCGTTCCTTCACAACGCCTCGTCTTAATGATGGCGTCTCGACTCTGCCGGAATTTTTAATTTAGAACATGGCTTCTCAATGATATCTATAGAAATACTTCATCCAGAAATGTTTAAAAATATATATCTTAAGTGCCGTCGAATATTTTTAGTTTATCTTATGACAAGTATTACTGAATTTACTGGATGAACTATTAAAATATTACTTTTCCTCTTTAATTGTGTTTCAATTTTATCACGATGCGATCGGATTTTGAAATAATAAATAAAATAAATTCAGTAAATAAAATAAAGTCACCTTGGGCTAAACTTAGGCCTCTCCTAATCATTATTACCGAAATTTTGCCCCCGTCTTTTTCGTCTATCGATCAACATCGATCGACGAAATCGACTAAATTGCAAAACGTTTGCGGGTACACCCAGTAAGATGAAGTTGTGGCTGTCCCTACACGTGCTGTGGCTGGCCTTGGCGGTGCTCCACCTGACGCAGCGCCACCGGCCGTGCGGGCTGCACGCCGCGCTGCTAGCCTCCTGCTGCGCCGGCGCCGCGCTCCTGCTCACGGACCTCGTGCACGCCGCGCTCTTCATACGAGACATAGAACATACGCGCACCGAACGTAAGAACCATTGATTAAAACAAACAAAGAACAATAAATTCACTGGATAATGGCAGCAAGATAATGATTTTTATGGCAATCATTGAGGGGGGGACACCTATATTTGGTTGATAATGTTTTTGAAAAGTAAGGTGTCATTCGATTCATACTCTTTCCTTTTGTGTTACCGAACACAGTCAGTCGCCGATGGCCGAATTAAGCGACATTGCAATTTAGACGTTCGATGTATCGATTAAGAACTATAATGCAACAAGTAACTTTTTAATTACATTAGTTGAATATTCATTAGTTATCGTGCCGCGCGCTCGCGTGTAACAGCCAGACATTAGCACGTAAAAAAGGGGAAAAATTGCTACTATAAAATACACGTAGATTTTAAATTTTCCATCAAAAATAATGAGTAAACTATGATTTTTTTGAAACTTCTTTAGAATCGTTGTGATTTCAAACTCGATGAAACGAAAAAATAAGTCCATAGAGACACAAACACATAAATGTATAGGATTCAGCCGGCAAGAGAATGAGATAGAACACATTAGACGTTCTCGGTCTCCTCTTTGTGCGACTCTTCGTATCATCCCCACTATCGTCTACTAAACATTGTCCATATGTATATGCTCCTGTGTAGTGGGATAGTCAGTATATCTATATCTATATCTTTTCAATACGTTTTTTATTCAGGAACTTTTCACAAGTTTAACTTCTCCCGTGTGTGACTTGCACACACACACACTTTTTCTTCTTTGATTTTATATTTGTTTTACTTAAAACACAGACAACGACATTTTTACATTTGACGGTAGTCGCGCAAATCAGGATTGATATAAAAGTAGAAGATGCAAAGATTAATCTTCATTAATCATACCTCTTCAGATATGAACAAATAAATCGCGGTTAATCGCTATCGCGACGAAACCATGCAAGATGTAAGTGAATATGTTTGTTTTGATATCGTTCTTGATACAATGCAACAACCTTCGAAGAAAATTGCCTAACAACATCAAGCTTTTGTTAACGTAACAATGATACCGTATCTATGTGTTTTTACATTATGCTTCTGCTTAGTACTAATCAAAAAGCATGATCCATCTCGTATATACATATAAATGCGATTCAATGGATCTTATATGGTACAGGCCTAACAAACAATGACCCTTTGCACATCGCGCCGGGACTACTTAAACACCTGGGTACTTACCCAGGCTATCTACTGGATTTGTCTGTTCAATTGATGATATCTGAATGAGGTTATGTATTTTTAAAGACGATATTGTAATAATATCACTCCTAGCATATTCATACAAGAAATGTTTTGAGTTTACTAATTGTAAAATATTTTAACTTCTTACAAGAAGCGTTGTAAATAAAATAAATCATGTATTATAAATTTACATGTTTCGATGAGAACTCGAATCGACTCGATGAGTAAATTCGAGTTTAAATAACAAAAACTACTAATAATGTTTCCAAAGGTTATTACAATACTATTATTAGCTATGCCAACTTAATATGTAGATAAGCTGTGCTTGCGGACTATAAAACAATGAAGTTTACAACCCTGATAAAAATCGGCACAATAATTTTTTTCTGCATAAAAAGTAGCTTATTTCCTTTTATGTATCACAATGTACGTACGTATGTGTAAAATTTTATGATGACTGTGAGATAATAAAAATTAAAAAGTCCTTGAAAATCTAATTAAATCTATAAAATTTTATCTACAGAAGAGATCTTCGAGTACATCCAGTCGGGCGACGGCAACCTGCGCTGGATCAGCAAGCAGTTTGCGTGGCGCGCGCCGCCGCGCCTGGCGGACTGCGCGGACACGAGCTGGCTCGCGACGCTGCTCGCCTTCGCCAGCTGCCGCGGTATCGTGCTCTGGCTCCTCAACTTCTGGATCGTCAAGGACAACTATTTCGAGGGTCTCGCCGCTTACCGTAAGTGTTTTATTGCAATCATATTTTTAACGCCAGTCAAGTCAGTCTCGTATTTTAAATAAAATAAATGAACAAAATAAAAAACAAATTAATATAAGTCTTTATAGATTTAGTTAAGGTTTATTAGATTAATACAACAAACACAGTTTTAATCTAGTCATTTTTATAAAAGAGGTCACCTAAGTGACCGCTACCCATAGACATCTGCAACAAAGCATTTGCGAGTTGCAGATGCGTTGCCTACCTTTAATAGACAGAGAAGTAGCCATAAAAAGAAATGATGCTGAATGACTCCTTACTCACAACTATGATTATTTTGACAGGTATCAAAGAAAAAACGAACCATTCAAGATGTGTGGATACGTTAAAGCTCTGAATACCCAAAGCTAGATAATAAACATAAAAATCGTCTTCTCTTTAATTCTTGGTTACATATCGATAAATGAAAATGTGTTTGTATACATTTTCAGGTATACTGCAAAATGAAAAGTTACGCAGAGAAAGGAGACATAACTATTGAGCAGTGCATTTTTAATAATAAAGTAGTATTCAAATTCATAATGATTATGTAGTCTAGACCTAACGCTCTGCAGAGGGGCGAATCGCACTCAAACACAATCATTCCTGGAATTTAAAAACAACATACAAATTTTGTTCATATTATAATGAAGACTCGTAGCATCACAACTAGGTTTTCTAATCGCTTGCAGCAACCAAACTTTACCTAAATTTTTTCATTATTATAAAAAAGTTTAAATTTATAAATGTAATATATATCAAATACAAAATAGCTGTACATATAACAATAAATATAAGTATGTTTCTGTTATCTATTTTATTATCACTGTGTTAATTTTTGTCTGCAAGGATTGCATAACAATTAGCGAGGACGTCGTCCGTCAGACGGCGCGCGTTAAGCAACGCAACACGTCGCGACCAACCTTCCACAGGAACACCATTTACGTCCGACAAACAATTATAAACCTATCGCACCGTATAAATATCATAGACACGACTAGATCGTAGTCATTTGATAATCAGTGGAAATGAAGTCATTAATACTGCTCTGCCTGTTCGTGGGGAGCCTCGGAGAGGTGCCTGGCCGGCTGCAGCCGCCACGCTTCTCGGCCGCTAGGTTCAGGTCACAGCGTTTTGAGATAGTGCCAACGACCGAATCAACAGCAGAGCCGACCACTGACTCCATGCGGGCTCCGTACCCGCCCTCGGGGTGGAAGCCGGCCGGGAAACCTTTCCAGCTACCTCAGAAGCAATCGCCGCCGAGCACGAGCTATGGAACGCCCGATAAAGTATACGGTGTGCCTAAACACACGTATGGCCTACCGACTACAGAGGCGCCTGCTACCGAATCGCCAGAGAACCTTCAAGTAGAAAAAACAGAAGGTCCCGTGGAGGTGCTGAGGAGCGTCGGGACGTATTTCGTGCTGGTCCCCGGCGGGCAGTTGCAGAAGATGCAGGTGACAGCGCAGAACGGCGTCCGCAGCACGCGGCACTCGGCGCGCCAAAGCTGAGCAACCGCGCGGTGTTAATTGCGTTCCGACGATAGGTTCATATTTAAATCACTCGAAGAAAATAAATACATTTATGCTATGAAGTGTGTTTTATCATTTTAGGTGAGATAAAATACATGTTCAGATAGTCTACGTCTTAATTTGGAGACTCATTTACAGAACTCTCAATACGTCGCATCGCACTATAACTTTACCATAAATTAAAAAATAAACTTCACATCAGTTAAATTTGTTGCCATAGGATTTGCATTGTTTAAAAACAATATAGTCATGTAATGTTAGTGTTAAGGAATTGGACAGCTCGATTTCCTTAATGAATGGGCGCTTTCTCTTTGCTTAAACGATAATGAAAAATTTAAAATAACATTTCATTCAACATCCCAAAATGAATTTATTCACGAATCGAGTCGAGAATAAAGTCGCCTCGCTGAGGATCGCCGTCGCCAATACTTTGAATAAAATATTACTTCAATGATTATTTAGGGAAAAAATTGAAAAAGGTAAAAAATTCTAAGTTAATTTTTTAAGTATTACAATGAAAGTAAATCTTCCTAATCATTTTATTGATTACACAACAAATATGTCTTCCGTGATAAATAACGTTTACGTTTCACTCAATAAGCTTGATGAGCTCGCACAATACAAGTCTTATAATTACTTAGCTTAAATTCCATATGTGGTAAAAAGAGTTTTCTTTTATATTTAAGATGTTGACATTGCTTTATTATTATAACGGAAAATGATATCACACAGACGCTCCTATTGATTGGCTTAATTTCATTCTATAAATTAATTACGTAACGTGTGTATGCTAAGAAAAGTAGACTTAGGTAAAGTAACCAGTACATCTGAGGCGATTATCAATAATAGCAATACATAAGCAATATCACAAGATCTAGTAGTCGTTACATTAGTAATTTAGTATCTGAGGATGTGTATTATAACAAATATACAAATGTGGCATAGACAACTTTAATGACATTATTATAACTTGGAAATATTATAATTATAACAATAATACAGCAGTCATACTAGAAGTGCCTGTCAGCTATACTACCTCTGAAAGGAATGTACTCGCCAGCCCTGAAGTAAAGAACGGTGCCGTCACTCGGGTTCTCAGACTTAGCTTCCGGCAGAGGCGGGTTGACGGTCAGCGTCACCCGCCGCTTCGCTTCCCGCTTCCGCACGCCGCGCATCGTCACGTGTATGGCCCTGCAACAGTAGATGTTCAGGAACTCGAGCGCCACTCCTCGCATCCAGCACATGGCGGCGACCATCGGGATCCAGCCTCCGAAGTCCGAGTAGTTCTCGAGTTTCATCTCGACGCTCCACCCGCTGTATCGCAGTACCATGCCCTTCGTCAAACTCTTCTTGATGTGAGATGCATAAACGATGGCCATGGACAAGTCGAATATCACAACCGAAACCGACACGTAGAAGAAAAACGACAGGCCGATCTTTTGGAGCCGGAGCCTCGCTTGCACCTTCACTAATATGTTAAGAAGGGCAGCCGAGAGCAGCCACAGAGCGTGTATCGCGACGCTGAAATTCAAGTACCTGTCGGAAGAGGGAGATATTACTTTCGAGTCGATCAGCGTCGACGAATCGATATGTCATATTTGTATAGAAACAGTAAGCGAGGCATAGATGGATACCATCTGGTGGCGGCGGAGAGCCTGGCGGAGACGGCAACAACAGCCGGGCGCCAGCGCACGGGCCTCACACCCAACGCGCGCGAGTCGTTGGCGAGGCGCAGACTAACGATGGCGAGTGCGGCGGCCACGCGACGCCCGCACGCCTCCGAGTCGTACAGGTACATGATGCGCGCGAGTTTATCGTAGTCGCGCAGCTCCGCCGCCGGGAACCACACGCAGTGGTAGATGGTGCTGGCGCCCGCGAACACCGCGACACCTGCGCCGCGCTAAGCTACAGATTGCTCTCGTTTACGGTAGTGTCTCATCTGATATCACGTCAGAAACGTTGCTCTCGAATATGTATGATACAAGAGGGGCACAGAATCGTTCCTAGACTTTTGATGAAGCTCAGTTTGAATGAGATTACGTTGCTGACCACTTGATGTCAACAGAATTAACATGGCGGAAAGGTGATGTTAAGTTGATTGTATCTGTTAAGGAGTGGATAAATATGACTATCAAGAAAAACTTCAGCGGCCTTCAGTGGTTCCAGGCTTTAGAATTTGGAACAGTATTGGCAGCAAAGCGAGCAAAGACCGTTTTAATAACGAGCCAGAATCCGGATCCTTCCTCAAATCTTACGGACGGTCCATTAAAACGATCGGTTGTTTAGAGTCGCCGACTATTCTTCGATTTATGTTTTGTTATCAAAATTCTTTCATTATACCGCGTAAATATAATTATGTGGCTAAATTCTAAGTCAGTAGAACTAAGCGCACATTCACCATAATTTTTATGATGATAGAAAATTACCCCGTTGACATTACCATCACCACAAAACTTTTCGCTCGTTCTGCATTTTTAAGATACAAGAAATAAAATTATTTCAAACTTTCACTCAGTAAATAAGTCCGACATTAGCAAGTTTATAACTTAACGTCAAAAATGAAATGTCCTGATCCCACTCTATGTATATTCTAAAGTCGATTTTACAATCTTCATCAAAAAAAGAGTAGTAAAGAAAGTATACAAAATTCGGTAAAATAAGTGTCAGTAGTGAAAAGGGGTTTTAATTTAAATAAAATGAAGAAACAGATTAGGTTAGGATAGATATATTATAAATAAAGTAGAAAAACAAATTATATAACACAAGAATGGGTTAGGCTAGGTTTGATATGTTTTAAAAATGAGTAAATCGATTTTTAAGTTTGAGTATGTCATATCGACAATCGATTATTAATTTATAGGACATGATAAAGGGCAGCACTTACAGTTTAAATGAAATTATCTGTTTTGCACATTTCTTTTATTCAAAATGTACTTTGTAACTGTGTAAATGTATGAAAAAGTTTTATTTGTCGCAAAAATTAATAACGAGCGAAAACTTTTGTGTTGATAATGATGTAAATGTGATCATTTGCTATCACTGTAAAATTTATGGTGAAAGTGCACAAAGTCTGTAACTTGTCTTACTGTACTAAACGTTCAAAATTAAACGACAACCACGTAGAGGTCCGTCTCAATCTAGGCTATTTTTGTCCATCTATTTACCTGGATGAAGGCGGAGGCGAGTTGCTAGGATTACGAGTTGAACTCACACTGAGCTATGACGTACCAAGTGACCCGAATGCACTTGGCGCGCTCGTGCGGCGGTAACGCCGGCTGCGGCCGCGCCGGCTGGCTGCTGTGCCGCGGCATCTCGTGCGCCGCACCGCCTTTACCGTTGCTCGCCTTTAACATGCAACTATGTGTTGTGTATTCCAACCAATTAATTCTTCAAGGCAATTTAACGTGAATCCTAATGACGCTTCAACAACGTCTCATTGACAGTTGTCAAGTAAATGTTTTTACGGAGCTTCGGAGAGTTTGGTGTCATTTGAAAGTTAAAAATTTAAAAAAAAAACTTTTAACAGTTTTTATTGCAATGTTTGATGAAAACTGTTTAGATGAAGCTGTTACGTACTATAAAACTGTATAGTATTTTGAAGCACCTGTACGTGTACGTGTTATAAATGTGGTGACGGAGATAAGACGTATAGGTTTATCTGCAGAACTGCAGAGGCAGATTATTTCTGAAGCAATATAGCACTGAATCACATGCCTGGAGAGTGCGAGATAATTAGGGACGCGCCAAAGTGCCGTCCCATATGACATAGGGTAATTTTCATGATTGATCGATTAAAAAGTCTGGGGACGTTTTATTCGCCTGTTTATCTGACATATCTTTTAATTTATTATAGCTTCTAACAAATTTGAAGACGCCCAATTGTAACAAATGATCGAGAGCAATAATAATAAAAGTTGCATATATTTAGCTCACGAGATATAACGTTTTCCAGAGACACATATGATACACGCGCACAGTCCGTAAAATTGTCGTTGTTATTCCCTAGGGATTTCGCCGCCGCAGCCGCTAACGCGACGCCGCCTGTATCAGAACTAAGAGACTTGCGGACATTTAATGTACAAAGGTCTGCGTTGTGATTTGCTAAGGAAGTTAATAAATTGACAAAATCTTTTAGACTTATGAAAAGGTATCGAGTTAATCTATAGTTATTTGTTATAGAATATAACAGTTAACCTGAGAGGCACGAGGATATTTACGGGTTCAAGTTAAACTAACAAACTGTTATGTTTTTTTCTAGTGGCGTTTAGTGCCCTAGGGCACTGAGCGGTATTGTTAGCACAGTGAGAATTGTGAACGAAAACTTTGCGTCTGACTCCGCGTTGACATTGACACCGAGCTGACAGTCGCCGGCTGACAATCCGTCGGTGTCAACTTGGCCGTATGACAGAACCCGAATAAACACAGTAAAGTTAAAAACATTGCCAAAATATGTTTTTGGTTAGGAATCAGTTCGACACCTAATATAAGTATTCTGAGCGTTATGCTCGGAACTAGGCTCTGCGTCGTACACCTTTCAATTTTTTTATGTGTTTCATAGTAAGTAACTTTATATTTAATATACAACTTATAAAGCTTATTGAATTCGAGAGCTTCGTGGAATACCGTCTTTATTTGTAAAAGCTCAATCGAGCGGCGCTCCCGGAGGAGCTCGGGGGTGATCCGACGGGAGAGAGACAATTTCATAACGTTGTGCTGACTCGCTTAGTTCTATTATTATTGGAATTCTCCTAAACTTGTTATTAAACATTGTGTTTAAAATCTAAATTATAATAAATTTTAAAAATAATAACCTGTTTGTCTGTATATTAGTATATTTTCGCCACTTAATTTGATTTTTGACCAAAGCCTTGACTTTTTTTATAGAAGAAGGGGGCAAGCAAACGAGCAACGAGTCGCTCAAAATAGTGATCACCGCCGCCTATGAATATCCGCAACACCAGAGGAACCGCAGATGCGTTGCCGGCCTTTTAGGAAGGAGTACGCTTTTTTCTTGAAGGACCCTA
>DWLR01005582.1:0-10829 GCA_018246295.1 Papilio alexanor hazarajatica
TATATATATATATATATACCAGTTTAATTTTTGGCTACAAAAAAATAATAATTGCACTAATGACTATGAATATTACAGTATTTGATAGAGTATTTAATGAAATTTATTTGTGGATGACCGTTTAGAACTAAGTGTAAAACAGAAAAATATTAGAAAATTCAGAAATGACGTTTCAGGTAAATGGTCTCCTATTATGAGATAGTAAGGGTATTAGGTTTTTTTATTTGGCTTGAGTAAGTATTTGAAGAAACGGATAGAAACCAATTTAAATAAAACTTTTTAATAAAGATATCTTAATCAACAACATCATACTTCTAAATAAAAAAATGTAGTAACGACTTACGTATACCTAACCTATACATAGGTATAATCTATAACATATCAGACTCATTATAATCACAGTGATTTCGAATGGCACAGCTAAACTGTATCAAAAATGAAGTCCCTACTTAAAACAAAAGTTTTCCAGGATTTCCTTTTTAAAGGCGGCATCTAAAAACGCGATTTATTGGAATAATCGTATTTATATATATCCTAATATGAGACATCTCATTTTAAACAACCCCGCGTATCTCATATTATTTTTTGGCAAGGAAGATGCAACAAAATTGCAAATGCGTCGTAAAATAAATTACTTATATAATTGATAACATGACTATAAATTGAAATAATTTAGTGTTATAATAAAGTTATTAACGTACCTCGTAAACAGTGATGACAAAAACTTGATTTTTTGGTTTCGTAAAAACGCCTACGTGTGCAACATGACATCTCTTCGGACAGAGAAGCACTAATACACGTTTAGGCCTGTTGCCACGCGGCTTCTCTCTATATGTGCGTGCGTGCGTGCGTGCGTGCGTGCGTGTAGGCAGGACATAGGCCTCCCCCATTGCCCCCATCATTGCAGGGAAAAGTGCCACAATCGCCACGCTTGGCAGACAGGTTGACAATTGCAGAATGTTCTATCGTATTAAGAAAAAGACGTAGCTTCCCGTCCTCCGGTAGTCATCCGGTATGCACGCAAATGTTTGTCCTGGGTGGGAATCGAACTCAAGACCTGCCGGACCGGACCGGAAATGTTTAATAAGATTAAATCTCTAATTAAGCATATTGCCTGACGTCAAAATACTGTGAGCTCATTTTGCATTGATCGAAACAAAAGTAATAATCGACAAAAAGGATACTTTAACAGCAACTCTGACACCAGTCCCCCATGACCATAAGTCCTGTAAAGTGCTCGAAACTTCGGCAATTAAAATATGAATTCAACGCGATACAATCTATAAAATTACTTTAAATTTAATGTCTAATATTGGCTACTTGATAACTAATTATAATATTTTAATAAGAAATCGAATGCAAATGGATAGTTTCATCCCATTAATCATAAAAGTTGAAGGGCGAAACGAAACTGGCGCGGCGGCGTAATTACCGGTATACGAGTATACCGTTTTTACTTCAGTTAATGTATTTCACCAGCGAACTTTCCATCGCCACTTAACGCTCGGTTGTAGATAAACAGTAAGTGGTAAGTGAATTAAGGATACGATTTCTTTTTATTATTAATTGCTAAAATATATCTATGTACATATACCAGAACGAGGCCAACGAACAAGCGGATCATGGGATCGTGGGCCCATCTTGTGGTTTCGCCTGATTCGCAAAATAATTCAAACCATCATTAAAGCATTATATTATTCCAGTACAAACAAATAGAAGAAGAATCCTCATTTCTAGAATATGGAGATTATGTAATAAGCTTTGCAAAGTACGAGGAAATGTAGATTTCAACACCATATATCACCGTATTAAACTTGAATACAATTAAAAATTGAAATTCAGAGAGATAGTTTACATTTTAATGGGATTATACCATTTGTACTTAAAAAAAAAACGAGTAGATTCTAATTTGCTGGTATGTTTTTTATACTTTTTACCTTAAACTGTGATATTTATTAACTAATTTAATTTTTGGTTGGAAAGATGACATTCGCAAGTGAGTCCCATTTAATTTTGAATGTTGTTGAACCTTGAGTTTCAAGTTATACCGAAAATTGACAAATTGGAAGACGTATCGTGACTAAAAGTGACTTAATGACATAACTTTTTGTACATTTTAAGACGGTTTTGTTTTTATTAAACAATCTAAGGCTGATGATGATGACTAAAACTTTAAATAAGTGTGCAGATTACGTGTTTATAAGTACAAAAAGCTCAGCTTTCCGTCTCTCATAGATTCACTAATTGTAGACACACTGCCCGCTTTAAAAACAAAGAGTTTTAACATTTTCAGATATTTTTCTTAGGCAGCTAAACTAATTCTGTTTCTGAGACCCTGGGTTTTGTTCTATTATAGAACAGGGATAAACGTAGAAAATAAAAATATTTAGTTTTGTGCTTGTACCCTGTAAGAACAAGGTACTTTTTCAATAAGGTCCGCAAGTTTAGATCTATATTAATGTAATTATATCATATTATATAAACATTGTACGAAGTGCAACTGACAATATAGTTTTCGTATTTGCCACGGAATCCCCGGGCGTGCGCAATTTAAAAAAACGGAGCCTGAAAAATGCAAGTTTCGAGGTCAGATCGAGCCGCGGAATGAATATAAGATTAGTTGTTTTTCTCTTGTACTAAGAATTTTAAAGTACTACTTTTTATGATATAAAAAGTATTTCTTGTTTTATTTATTACTAGTATGAGTAGACGCTTTGTAAGCACGATATTAAAAAACCTTAAGTAGTCGGTAGGTACTGCTTTTCATTGTTGTAACTTTTAAATCATATTATAAAATAAATCTTCCTTGCTATGAGAACTTATTCTTAAGAAACAATTCACTACGAATTATATTCATTTTTAATGCAACACAAGTGAGTATGGGAGTATGTACATATTTGAAGTAGGCAAGGTTAGGGAACCGGGAACGGGAACATTTTGTCTGGAATAAAAAGTAGCCTATGTCGGTTCAGCCGTTCGCCCATCCATCCATGCATTAATCCATATTCCATATCCATATTCGGTATGTTAGTTATTGCTGCTTAGTATATAAAAAGTATATTCAGTTATTTTGTGTACAATAATTTTTATGTATGCTTTGCGTGTTCCAGTATCTGGACCCACATAATGCAGAATAACTTAAGATGCATAACAATTTTGGGTATGATTTTATTTTTGTTTTAAAAGTATAAAACTTTCCAATTAGATGGAAATGTTGCTTTTGTCGTCTTCATAAATCTATTCGCATTCGCGTTACACGTTTTATTTATTATTTATTTGATTCGTTTTAAAATAAGTACATTAAATTAATTGGTATGACGCAAAAGTTGTTGTTTCCAATGTAATTAAAATTTAAATGTTAAAAGTGAAAATTAAAGGATATTCTTGCTCGTCCCATTTGTTGCAACTAATAACTTATATTATGGATAAAAATTTAGTTGGGCTTGAATATAATTAAAGGCTGACTTAGATTTTATACATTCACTTATGTGTCTTCAGATGAGGGAGAAGGCAGCTTGGAATTCGAAAGGTTTCTTGGCATTCGCGGAACTTGCGGTAAATTAAATACGCCACTGGTATGAACGTAATTTGAACCTTTTTGTTATTTAATGTTAATTCTGGGATGTAATATCAAAAGTGGTTAAATGTACTGATTTCCAAAAATGTATTCATGAAATGTATATTTCGATTTTTTTTGAAACTATTTACTATTAAGGATTGACTAGGTTGCTATATATTTCGAAAATTATTGTGATAATTTAAAATGGTGTTATTTGAAGCGTACCATGACAAATCGCAATTTGAAGTAGTAAAATGTCAAATAAACAATTGTGAAGTCATTGAAAGATAATAGTGACATAGTTGTATTAGAGGAATATGAGCTAATCTCTCCATAAGATCTGTAGTCTGAATATTCGTTTAAATTTCTCATAACATATCCTTTTACCATAACATTAAGAACTTTACCTCTTTATACAAAGCTTTCTAAAAATAAATAAAAGGACTGTATTCCAAAATAATATTACTGTTTCAAATAGAATTGCTGAACGGATTCACAAACAAGTTAAATAGTGTAAAGATTTTTATTGCATCTTACGTCTCTCAAGTAAAACCCCCTCCGCTGTCTCAAAGCGATTTATATTGTCATTAGGAATTTCTGTATTTACCTAGCTAGCAGCCTAGTAAGCAGTGATCGAAGGGGGGATATCCTACATTCAATTTTAACAAGTTGAGAAAAATAAGAAACAAATTGAAATTGATTTTAAAAGAGGTTAGATTTACTGTCTGTATATGATCTGCATTTTTGTAATGTTTTTTTTTATCTTTCATGGTTTACTTTAATAAAATAGTTGATGTAAGAATAATATAATTTCATCACCATCAGCCTAAAAAATGTTCACCAAAGAATACCTTTTTGGTAAACCTTTAAGCATCGCCCTGTATCGTCCTCATCAAGTATGAATTTTGAACATTTTGTTCACTTTTCTTATGTTTAAGATATGAAGTTTTATTTTCGTTTTTTTTTTTAAGTGTGTTGAAAACACTCTTCTTTTATTTCAATCACTTGGAGTTGGTATTTCATATATTATAAAGGTATTGGTAAGGCAGATTTGAATTCTGTGAGCATTTGAATTGTTTGTTATTGTGACAGGACCCTCGTCCTGTGCGACAGTTTGTCAGCGGCAGTCGTCTTACGTTACTGCTACTTATTAATAATTAACTGAAGATGATTATAAACAGAAAATTGTAATGTAATATTAAAAGAAGTTTTACATAGTAAAATATAATTAAACCATAAAAAATACGGACCGTTGGAACAGTTGTTCATCTTTTGATGCATTATAAGTTGTAAAAAATTATGAAGAAAGAACATTTTAAAATAAATCACTAAAAATCATAAAATGGCAACCACCTAACTTGAAAATTGAAGAAATTAAAGACGGTGAAACTTAGTGGGCCAAAAATAGGACGTCAGTTCTAGTGTTAATATTTTTCATTCAATTATGTACATATTTTAGGAGAAGTGGTCAGCCGCAGGTATAATTATACAATATTTTGATGAATACAATATTTGGTTTAGTCTTTGTCTATTAAATCTAGCCATGGAATGTTGTTTTTGGTAACTGAGTTTCAGAATATTGTCTTTATTAACGTATACCTACTAAATTTTAATTAGGATAAGCGGTATACGTAGCGAATAAATATAAGTGGAGGGCGATTACTAGGACATATATATTCATTAAATATATATATTTCTATTCATTAAATGTAGTCATGGAAACGTTAAACGAAATATTGCTGAAGAAAATCTCAAGAAACCTCATGCGGAGAAACCGACAAAATTTCCTTTTACGTAGCATTTTCCTAATGTTATCGAGAGGGGAACGATATTCGTGAGTGCGGAAACCGCTGCAACTACGTTCTTAACGACTCATATTAAGGCTTTACTAAGCTCCAGAACATTTCGGGTAATAAGGGAAACGATATATTAAACCCTTCGAAACGCGAACTCGATTACGTCACAGAATTTTGTAAATGTTACAAAGTTCAGATTTTAGCCAATCACACAGTACAAAACATTTTCGGATTTAAATAATGTTATTAAAATCTCATCAACTTATAAGTTTTTATTGCTTCGATATCTTCTGGAAATTGTTTCTTTTAAAATATGGAATTTAAGAATTTAATTAATAATTTATATAATGGATTCTTTGAAAGATTGAAGCCTTTCAGGAACATTGTCTTTTTTGTCCTCAAACAAAACTGTGTTGTATTATTTACCATCATCAACCTTTACTCTGAGCCTTCTCCTTATTCACCTCTCCCCCTTTTGCTAAAATAGATGCGACTTTTCATTTTGGAGGAGTTAAGAAGTAGGTGGTGTTCGTTTGCGTGTTTCTTTTATTTTACCATAGTATGAGACACTGTACCATTTTTGTCTAGGGATTGTTTACTCTAGAATTCTTGAAAATTTCCGTATTAATATTCAAGTGCAGCTGACATTATTGACAATAGTTGTACAAATTTTAATTGTTCTAATAAAAAGACATGATGATCAATATTTAAATATGAAACTTCTTTCCACTTTCTTCCTACATATATTGCAAATCACGCTACGGTTGGCATGCAGTGCAGGTACAATAAATATTCCATGTGCTAGCTATATGTTTGTGTTACACATACATATATTCAACGGATATCCATTTTATCTCTAAAGGAATAATATTTATTGGCACTCTTTGGATTTAGAGTTGCATGAATACTAATGGAATACCAATAAAATTAAAATATGCACAAGAATGGCTTCTTATCTAATTATAATATACTGAGTCAAACTCGTCAATTGAACTTTCACGACGAACTGAGCAGTGGCTAAAACTTTCCAGCCAAGCGTTGACGAAATTTCGTCAGACAAGCGATAACTAGCACCCGATTTAGTAGTGTCAGTAATACGTAACTAAACAAAAATTAATCATCATCATCACCTTCCTCTCCTTTTCTCACTTTATCTGGGGTCGGCAACAACAGTTGGTAAAACAAACAAAAATTCTTTCTTAATAGTCAATCTATTCTGATAAAAACACAATAATCTTGAAAAAGAAGCAAGTCTTAGATAGATCCAAAAAATTTGAAACTGTGCAATAACTACTAAAACGCAATCGCGGTATTTGATGCTCTATTCGGGGTAAATACTTTAATAATTCTTACAAAGGTCAACCTCAATTCTCCTTAGAAAATCGTGAAATGATTGAAAAATGTGATTATGAGGATATTTTTTACTGTGGTTTCACCACTGTAAGGTGATTCTGTTTCAATATTAAATTCTTTCTAATTAATATGAAATAAAATTAATTTTTATCTCCTTCTTTGCTAAATATAACAAGTCACTACTAATAACAAATAACTCGTTGTCCCTTAAACTGTGTTATTTAAACACAGTTTTAAGGACAACGAGTTTAGCATTATGGCGATGTTTCTAATCTATCTATTCTATAGATATTTAGTATAAAACACTCACTCACGCCCTTAATCCATAGGTGTGAGCAGATTTTACGGATTTCCTTTTGGCACGAACCTGGCATACGTCTCTTGCTTTTTACACATCCATTCATCTACACATACATGCTTATAGGTACTCTTGTTGTCTTCTTCAGTATGTTACCAGTTTTTTTTAAGGAATTAACTAGCGCTTGACCACGATCCCAACTGATCATTGACCACATTGATGTGGTCGAAAGATTACACACACTATTAGATTAGACACACTAGTTTACAAACAGCCTATTCACTCTTCTCTTGAAGGTACCTACGTCATAATTAGATGAAAATACTAACGGTGGCAACTTGTTCCAGTATTTTAGTTATTTTAAACAATTCTTAAAATTTTTCATGCAGTTACTAGGTTAATACTTTTTAATAAAGCAAACTAAACATATATGTATATCAAAGGTATTACGACGAGGTGTTCGTGGAAGTGAAACTGGGACACAGCGTTTCCTAACGAGTTCCTCGTAACTCCGGGATTAAAACAGCTTACGCGTACGGAAACAGGATTACGTTCTAGTCTGGAGGTTTTTAGAGGGACATAGATGTTTCTTAATGTAACATGCGTTATCGGTTGATTGCAAATGCATTAGGGATATGCAGTAACCGAACTTTTATCCGAGAATCTTTTCGTAGTTCCGTAGGTGCAAGTAAATCTTGAGCTTTATGTTTGAAACTACAAGCTAGTGATTGATTAGATAATAAGATAATAATGCTATAAAGAAAAAAGGGTTGCTTGTTCCGGTTTACCTCAAAAGCTACTCAGCCGATTTACAATATTTTTTCAGAAATAAAAGCTCTTTTATCAGAGAGTAACTGGCTATTTATATTTTGTCTTTGTATCTACCCGAGTAAAGCTGAGGTTGACGTATAAACGGTTCACTTTGCGTTGTTAGTGGCCATGTTAACTAGTGATTAAAACCAATATAATTAAAATTTCAAGTGCGTCACCAACCTTTACAAAACGTAAAGAAAAAGCAAGGGAAAGGAGGTGGGAATGTTAAAGGCTTTTAGGAAGATTAGTCCTTTACGCGTCAAGTTGGCCGCGATGTCAATTAGTAGTTTAATGTTATGGTACTTTGCCGCGATAATCTATTACGCATCATGTCGCGTTATGTCGCTTAATATCGCGTCGCGTCGCTTTTGCCGCTGCGCAGGACGAAGCCTTAGGCACTACACTCACGCTTTCATCGTAAGTTTTGTTTTAGTATTATTATTGCTGATTATATTGTGTACGAGCATTCTTTTTAAAAGAAATCCAATGATATCTCACTTTCCAAAATTGGTCAAGCCGTTAATGTTACAGGAGGTCACAATGAAACGAACATACATAGAATACATACATGCATACATATTTGGGGAAATATTAGCCTTTTGTTCGTCGCACTATCTTTCGTGTATTTTGCAAAATATATTCCCTTTTACGATGGAGTCAGACTACACTAAAATTTTAGTGTAAATATTAAAAAGAAAACACATGCGTTCGAACGTCTTGTCGCGTTCCAGCGAAAAATTCTACAAAGCGAAGTCCAACAATTTATGTGATGCGCGCGTAAACAGTTGTAAAAACAAACCGAGTTTACTGTTATGTTTATTATTTTATCAGAGTCACATTGTGACAATTTAAGCAAAAAATATTAAATAGATTTTAGTTACGTAGATATACATATTATAACTAACGTTATTAAATAATTTAAAATAAATTATTTAATAATAATTAAACAATTAAATACAGTCATATAAATAGCCTTAAGAAAGATCTTTGCAAAATGTACATCGTAAAACCATAATTTTATCAATTCAAAAATGCGACATTATTTGGTCCAAAAGGAGGTTCAGGAAGAGTTAAAAATTAATTAAACATTATAAAAACATTTAATATACACAAATAAATAACATACAAATACATTAACAAAGATTTAGAAACAATATAAAATTATGCCAAGTAAAAAATAATGATATAAGGTAGACGTAGGGACTATTACGTGAACACTCTAGAATTTTGGCTTACCTTAGAGTTATGTCTATCCTCACATATATGAGTCGGGAAGTCGAACCGACAACCGAATGAAGTCGGACGTCAATAGAACGATACCGACTGATATCGAAGCAGTCAAAAGTTAAGTTTATAAATGAGGTTGAAGGCATTTTATATAAAATGAATAATTATTTATTGGACTGTTATTGGTGATGCATGGTAATTTTAATTTAAATTCTAAATTTGGTCTATGACTAATTAGTATGGATAGATGAAGGTCTCGCAACATGAAATAATGTTCGAATCCCAAAATTGGTGCATGACAATTAAATATTATAAATTGTATCGAGACATGATCTAACGTAATAATTAAATGAATAAATGGATTCGAACTCTGAAATTGGTGCATGACAAACAAAATAAAATTTATATTTTATTTTGTTTGTCATGCACCAATTGTTTTCCACTAAGTATGATCTTATGATTATACTTAGTGGAAGGTCTCTAAATATAAAATATTATTAATTGGCAAACTTTATTATACCAGCCGGGTGTAGTTGGTGATTTATTCACTTAATTATACTTTGGTTTGGGAACAGTGTGTTTTAGCACTTCGGTGTTATTACATACTCAGAACCATGTCTTAGGGCTTCGGTTCTAAGATAATGGGAATTTGGCGTCTAAGAGGCTTGCCTCTATGATACGTCGAATTATAACTTTCCGAAGTTGATTCGGATAATATTGATGGATTTTGAGGTGACGAAACACGGTGCCTAAGGATGGATGCTTATTAGCCTTGCAAATGTGTGTATACATGCTTGCTGCAATAATGAGTCGTGTACGGTATAAGAGCTTGCTTGCAGGCCTGAGCCGTGCATTGATGCTTATTATGAGGCAATATGGCGTCTTGTGATGGTTATACGAGTTGTCTGCGGCCCTCTAAGCCTAAGCGTGTGTGCTTATTGTTTTCACAATATTGCGTAGCGGGGGGGTTAAATGAGATGCTGCGACACTCGTCGTCAGAGCATGATGCTTGTTGTCTGTCAATGGTACATCTTCGGATGAATCATTGCTGGGTTAGTGGGTTTTCATGTGGTGGTTTTTTGGGTGGACTTTTCGTGACTGTATAAGCTCATCGTATAGTCCGGATTGATGGAAGCTTTTGCTAAGATATTGTCGTTTGCTGCAATATCTTGTGAGCATCTTGGGTGGTGTATGTCAGCGATCTAATGATTGCTGGGTGTACCTTAGCTCAATGGTTGTGCCTCGTATTGCAGTATGACGCTTATCTTATTTAGATTCGCCCAAGTCAGGTCCCTCTATTTCGGGGCTGCAGACTGTCTGACCTCCCATGATTTTTGATATTAAATTGACAGCCTGTAAAGTATCCCCATTGAAATAATAATGGCGAATTGTTGGTGGGTGGTACAAATTTGATCGAAACCCACATTTTACTCAACGACAACAATACTATACACAAGTTTGTGAATATTTGAATATTACTACAACTGCTGACATACCTTGGCTAAATCTGCCCTGATTATGGTTGGTGGAGCATATGTATTTGCCTCATGCGTGATGGTATCTGGCGGGAGCAAAGCTCTCAAGGCTGCGGTAGCAATAGCACAACGTGGGCAGCAAACCCCATCCCTTGAGGCGAGCAATGGACTCACAATGCGCTCTGCAGGCCGATACCTGTGCTGACCATATCTTGGTGGTGATGCCTTATCATACACTTGACAGTGTACAACACGCATTGACATGCGAGAATCGATTGAATTTGTGCTTACGCACTAACAACGAGCCG
>DWLR01005583.1:0-10828 GCA_018246295.1 Papilio alexanor hazarajatica
CTGTGAGGTAGTGGTATTTCACCGGTCGAGCGGGCCATTCGTGCAGCAGCAGACGCTACTGCGGATTCTACCACTTTCAAAGAAGCGGTAGAATCCGCAGTAGCGTGTTTCTTTTGTAAGAAACTGTGGTGCATAATAATCCTTTGTCTCATGTTATCAAATGGAAGTAAGAAATATTATTTAGGCTTTTATGATTAAATGATGATCGCATGTCTATATTTATACTACGTGTATATACTGCTGTATTTACAACTACATATATGTTATGTTGTTGCAGATAGAAATAACAAAATTTTAACACGTTTTCAGAGTATCTGTTCAAAAGAAACAAAGTCCTTTGATGAAAAGGATTATAAGTGAATACGACAATTATGTTCCAAAGGTAATTGATCAAAGCTTGGCTAAGGCGACATTTATAAAGTCATCGGAAATGAAAGACAGAATAAAAAAGGTACGTTATGGTCATGAAGAAGAAAGTGAAGAAGAAGGTAAGCTAGCAGTTCATTTGATGATGAATGACCACTGCTACCATATATTTTCGACAAAGGGCGTTGTAGGGTACTGAGACGTGGCCCCTTACTTTGGGAAACATTAGACGGCTCAGTCATTCAAGGGGCAATGGAGAGAGCAGTGCTCGGAGTCTCTCTGCAAGATCGCATCAGGAATGATGTGTACCGCAGTAGATAGTTAAAACGCCAAACTATTGTTGAAATTGCCCGAAGAACTGCAAACCTTAAGTGGCAACGGGCCGGACGTATTGCTCGCAGAACGGATAGTCGATGGGTCTGAAAGGTTATGGGATGACGCCCATACACATTATCGACGTAGGTAGGCCTTCCATAAGATGTACCAATAATCTGGTCAAGGTTGCGGGAGTGCACTGGTTGAGAGCGGTGGATCGATTTTTGTGGCGATCAATGGGGGAGATCTGAATCTTACCATGACCCATGGTTACATCGACATTCAGGTTGTTTTGGCCGAATCGCGGAGGGCATTCCAGCCTTTCGATGTTTCCAATCAATCAAAGTCACTACTAAAGTTGGTCATTACACTATTTTTTTTTAATATTTTTATTCTGATTAAATTAAGAAAGTATTATTTTTGGAAATTTTGCGACAAAATAAAGGGTAATTTTATACATATAGCAACTCTTGTAAGGCAACGAAAACAACAATTTCTGCAAATATATGGAGTTCTATGAATTTTAGCGAAAAAAGTGTTTGTTTTATATACAGATGTATTCTTTGTTTACAATGTCGGTCTAGGTCTACATTTGTAACTGCGTATTTGCAGCTGTTGTCTGTGTAGAATGCGCAAACGCTAATAAAATATTAATTATTTTATTATTAATAAGAAGACAATAATTTACAGGCTTCAGAATATTATACAGTTGGTAGAAATCCAGTGCAAGGAGAATTTATGTTGTTCGCATTCCAATCAATGAATCAGGACCTGAATATAACAGACGAATTGTTACATCAACTACAAGTGGTCGTTACGACGGTCGAAATGGTAAGTAATGTAACAATATCATTATAAGGTTTTAGGCATTATATCATGTCTGCTTTGTATGGTCTTCATTATAGATCAAAGTCAATCCAGATTATTTTGTTTAATGGTAACAAACAACACTTAACAAAACGTCTAGTCTTTAGTGTGACTAAGTAGCTTGAACTATATGTGTACATGTGTAGCCATCAGATGTCGCTGTCAATGTTTCAACTCACTACTTTCCGATTATTTTCTTTTTCCCAAAGTATTCGGCGATAAATATCTAACACATCTCTGTCACAAGAAGCACTAAGAGGGACTTCTAAAAATGATTATTATTTAATTGGCAATAAAAATATTAATAACTCAATAAAATTGATGAAATACACTGACTCGGCGCACGAGGTTACCGCCATGTGGGGTATGAAATCGACTACCAGTAGTCGTATTGGCGAACGGGTTAATAGCGAAGAGCTATTGTGAGGAGATTCCCCGCTTTGTGACCCTGACCACTGGTTGCTTGAGTCATGGAATACTACTTCATACAACATATTTTAGATTATCAGTCTTTTGTAGATTTTTTACAGTACGTTATATATAAATAAGCACAACTAAGAAAAACATAAATAATAATAATAATAAACTTTTATTGTTCACTACAAAGTAACGGTAGCAATAGATTAAATATACCTGTTTAAACGCTTATAGCGTTGTCTTTTAAAATCTAATTGAGGAAAAATAAAATAAAAAGATCTATTTCATTTGTTTATATGATCAATTGACTTGGCAATTAAGATGGATTTTCTATATGTTTTTAGGTACAAACATATTTCTTCTTCTGGGATGACTTAGAAGATGAATCTGAAACCCGTCTTAATAAACCTTGTTGGCATTTGTTAGATAATATCGGTCTAATGGCCTTCAATGATGCTTGCATCGTAAGAAGTTTTATCGATGAGATAGTTAGACAAAATTTTAATGGAGAATTACGTGAAAATATCTTAAGAGTTTATCACCAGGTAAGTGTAATTATGTTTTGTTTTGACAACTCCTTCTCAGTATGATTGTCCACTGCTGGCCTCCCCCATTGATTGCATCATTGGGGGGAGGGACTGAGCCATAATCGCCACGCTGATGCCCGTCCCCGGGGGTTTTTACATCAAGACAATTGTTAAATAACAAATGTGAATGACTTTAAGCATGCTTTTAAAACATAGAAGTCAGTTAAGTCCATCATTTTTCTTTTAAATATTTATTTAATTTACTAATATTTCTTGTGACCATTTCAAACAATATGGTTCAGAAAATTAAATTCGAAACCACGATCTCATGATCGGTGGACAGCACTCATTAATGCTTCATAATATTTTGTCCGAACAAGACAAGATGGCACTTAATTCACTGTAATTTAATTAATTTTAATGTTGGGATTTCCATGACAAGATGCTGAATAACTATGATTTTTTAAAACTTTATTTTTAATGTAATATTTTTTTTACTACATATTTATTCTATATTTTAGACTTTATTAGTGTAATATTATTTGAACAAATATATTGCATTTTAATATTAGTTGCAAGTATAGCTATCAAACGAGTCTATTATTTTATGATATAATAATACTTACTGTATATAAAAAAATAAGTAAAATTTGACAGAGAACAAATATGTATACCATAGTCTTCTCTAGTTATTTGTAGTGTTAAGCTAAAACAAACTGTAGACTTTTTAAAATAATTATTTGACAATTAAAATGTTATAAAATGTATGTAGTATTAATAACGTACAATTATTTGATTATATTAAGTTCAGGTAAAGTTAGATATAAACAATTGCTTATTCTTATCTTAATCTTTATTTTTCTTAATTTTATTATATTGGTAATTGATTACTTTTGTTATTTTTTTTTTAACAATAAAACTTGACATCAAAAGTAAATTGCTAGGTATATATGTATTTTTGAAAAGCTTATTATAATCTTACATAAATAAAGCTTAGCTTATTATAGTCTTGCATAATACGATTTAATCAAAATTAGCTTAGAATCGATTCTTAATATGCAGCTGAACGAGCAATCTTGGTCCCAAGCATCCCTACCCATCCGTTATGGTGGTTTAGGGATTCGCAAAATTTCCAGTGTCGCTTTACCAGCCTTCCTTTCTTCTGTCCATAGTTCAGCAAATCTCATAAGTAAAATTTTAAAGGTATCCCCTTCAAACTTTGAGATTGCTGGCTTGGAAGAAGCTAGAAACGCTTTCTTAATTGCATGCCCAGGTCAAAATTTTCCAGTTTCTCCAAATTCACAGAGGAGCTGGGACGACATAAACTGCAAATTGACTTATGACAATATTTTGAGCTGTAGTACAGGTCCGGCGCGTGCTAGGCTTTTGGCCGTGGGTACGTATGAGGCCGGTTACTGGCTTCACGCGTACCCTTCGTCAAATACAGGAACATTTCTTGAGCCTGACACGCTCCGAATCGCAACCTGCCTACGGCTTGGGGTTCCGGTCTGCGTTCCTCATAAATGTCCCTGTGGCAGTGATGTCGACAAGCTAGGACATCACGGACTGTCATGCCAAAAAAGTACAGGCCGCTTCTCGAGAAATGCCGCACTTAACGATATCATACGCCGGTCCCTTACCACAGTCAACGTGCCAAGTCTACTTGAGCCGACTGGTATTTCAAGAGACGATGGCAAGAGACCGGACGGTATGAGTTTGATTCCATAGAAGATGGGCCGGGTGCTGGTATGGGATGCAACCTGTTCAGACACGCTAGCCCCTTCCCATCTACATGGAACCAACAACAGAGCTGGTGCGGCCTGTGAAGCTGCTGAAAAATCTAAAACTTGCAAATACAGGGGTCTAAGCTCCGAATATGATTTTGTCCCATTCGGTGTCGAGACCTTTGGTCCATGGGGTCCTAGCGCTATAAGGCTTTTTAAGGAAATATCAAAAAGGTTAGTCGACATCACAGGAGATCGAAGAGCTGGCAGCTACCTCTGACAAAAAATTAGTGTAGCTATTCAAAGGGGGAACGCTGCCAGTATTTTCGGAACCTTGCCTAAAGGGACTCCAGCTAATTTTGATTATATAGTATAGTTATATAGTACTCTGTGTAGTTTTAAGAAATAAAAATATTATTATTCAGAATATAGTATACACCCATACAACCCACGAGAAATATTACTCTCATGTCAGGCAAAAATAACATATTTCATGTAAACAATGCCATCTAAGCATAAAATAACATATAAAAAGTAATTCGAAAATATGCTGATACACTACTGGTCAACATAATGATCTTACAGATGAGAGACTATTTTTGAAAGACGAGATGGCTAAAACACCCATCTTTTGGCAAATGATAGAATCTCTTCAATTTCTGACATTTCCAAATAAAATTTAAACGAATTCATTCTTCCAATTTTACAGTTGAATTTGATTTTTAAAAGGCTGAATTTGATGTGCACTTATTATTTTAATTTACAAAATGCTGTAATCAAAAATGTATTGTTGTATCATGTACCTACGACTTGGTTACTTGACAAGAATTATGTAGTGTAGATGTGAAGTGCGTGGTTCGGTCGGTCGATACGTAAGACAGAAATATTTGTGTTCTACAACCAGCATTAATATATTCTTTGAACGAAACACAGTAATTTGTGCATACTTAGCGGTAGAATAAAGAGGGTCGGTACACACTAGGTAAGAAACTTAAATAATTCTGTTCGTTTTGCCTTATGCATTATCATTAATATCGAAATCATAATGAAGAGCGTTTCTTCGTTTTCGCCACATTATTTCACTTCATATAATGGATTTTTTTATAACGATTCTTTCCAACCCATTACATGCACTGACCGAGGAAAATAAATTATATATTTTTAAGATATTGTCACCATGCTGATTCACAGAACGGCGGAACTTATACAACTTAATTTCGTCATCTTGTGGTTTCCTCCCTCAGACGTTTTGAATATAAGCTCT
This sequence comes from Papilio alexanor hazarajatica, assembly GCA_018246295.1. Classification (NCBI taxonomy): domain Eukaryota; kingdom Metazoa; phylum Arthropoda; class Insecta; order Lepidoptera; family Papilionidae; genus Papilio; species Papilio alexanor. The sequence continues at coordinate 5,481 of DWLR01005583.1, forward strand.
ATTGACCCATATGAGATTGAAAACAAATATACTTATCACTGTAAACGCGAATCGTTCGTTTGGATTTTTTATCTTTATCGCTGGCTCCGCTACAACATTTACCAGAGAATACGAGTGATTTGGTTTCATTAAAAAAGGCTAAGGTGCAGAATCCAAAGTATTTAGATTGCACCTGTAAAACGATAATTATATGTTTTATTACATATAATTATCGTGATAAGTAGAGGTGATAAGTAATAACTAAAAAGTACTACGTCATGTAATACTATGTAAGTGTTGAAATATTATTTACTTTCTTTTTTGTTATTTGAAACTTATATCGATTCATATAGAATGATTCATATTCATATTGTAAGGAAAGTCGTTATGAGGAGTACCCTTAACAGACGAGTATGAATGCTATGCGTAGATGGATTGATGTAGAAGAAGCGAGAAGATGTGCTAGGATCGCCCAAATAAAAATTCGTAAAATTTTTCTCTGCCTACCCCTCTGGGTTATTGGTGAGATGGTTACGTTATATTCTGTTATTTTGTTGGTTACGATTATTTTTAATAAGTATTGATAAGGTTAAAATAATCCTTTCAACAACTCTATAAAAGTTAAATAAATTTTTTTGAATGAATTTGTCACCTTCGTAATTATCGAAAAGTACACATTGTTTTATGGTCATTCTTTGAAGTTTATATTTTCTATCAATATTAGGTACATATTTATTCAACACCTTAGAGCCTTAGAGGTCCAAAATTAGTGTTAGGTTGCATTTTAAGTATTTGCAAAAAGAATATGAGTACTAGTATCCACTTGTATCATTGTCAAATGTCAAAGTCAGAATAAGTAGCAGAATAGAAGTCCTTGAATGTCAAAATGTCAATTCAGTTACTTAGATTTATACATTTGTATCGATTTTGAAATACACTATAAAAAATAAATAGATGACTCTACTTGTATATCTAAGATAACTATGTGAAAATACTTTTACTACCTATGTTTAGATGATTATTTTATTGAGAAGTGACCTCAGGCTTCACTGTAATGCGATTCAAACCCAAATAAGACTCCACTGTTTTATTATTTTTGCTGCATTTATAATGAAAATAATCGGTTTAACGACAAATTATGTCATTGAACTATGCCTTTGCCTTTTCTCTGTTTCTTCTTGTGCTTGTAGGTCTAAATGTTTATTTTTTTTACGCCTTAAATACCACAGGAAAAAAGCCTTCACCATACATGGTACCCAATATTAAAGTAGATTTAGGACCAAGTGTGTTTAAAGACATATATACATATTTAAACTATTTACCTAGTCAATATAAGACAAAAAATCCAAAATTTATAGAAAATCAAAAAAATCTCATAAGCCTGTTTAACTCAAGTGCTATTATAAATTCAAGGGATATTTTGTACGAAACTGAAAAGGTAATTTGTTCAAAAATTCATCTTATAATTTTAAACTATAACACCAATTATTAAATAAAAATTTGTGTAACAGTTAAATTTATTCATCATTATTTTTCCAACTTTTGGAATTAAAACTAAAAAAGACAATAATGTGTAAATTTATGAATGTAATACTCTAATATTACAGTGGATAAGTGACGAGTCCTTATTCCCCCATAAAAATGGAGCACCGGGACAGATTCTACATGCAATACAAAACTCACAGATAACACTCGTTGACAATGCACCCAAAGGAACACAACTGAAACTATTACTTTTGTTAGAGGTAACTCATTGATTTAAATAATAGCAGTACATTAATTATATAGATACATTTTTTCAGTCAATTTTGGAGATTTTACATAATTATTATATTAATAAAATACATTACCAATTGATTTCCAAAACAAGTAGTTGATATAGAACAAAAAAATTTTGTTATTGACAGTTCCTTAGAATTTTTTACTAATTATATGTAATCAGTATATCGGATATCCATAAAGGTCGCACTCTGCCCATATTTTCTAAGTTCTTATTATTTCAACCCGATAATTCTTACAATCTTATAGCTGGGATAATACCTACCCAACTTGTTTAAACTAAAACTATAACTACTACTAATTTTTAGAGTCCTGTGTACAAAAATCACACTGCTTATGGTATTGAATTTACCATGCAGTTATAGTGTAACTTAAATATATTTAACTACTCAGTAATATGCTTAAAATTATTTTACAGGGAAAGCAAAAACTTTACTTCAAGCCAAAGAGATACAATCTAGATGTTGTAATAAAAGGCAAAATATACTCTGGATTTGATCGACACAACTCTGAAGTGTTTGCCTACTACCTGGCAATGGTTTTAAACTTCAAATGGATCGCTCCTTCTGTTATAAGAAAGATTCATATTGCAAGAGATGTAGTGCCAAAGGCAACATTGGGATTGAATAAAACAATGATAAAAAATGGTAATGATTTTTATTGGTGTGTGAAAAAGTTAAATAGCCAAAATTAGGATGCCCTTAAATTTGATATTGGGCAATGATATAAACTCTGATTTTTTAATATACTTCCTCTAACCATACATTCATAAGAAATATTTAATGAAGGAGAGCAGAATTCAATACTTATTACTAAATCTATCTTTATTATCTATTAATCTTTTGAATCATTTATATTTATAACAAAGTAAGCCGTATGTTTACAGTGATTCTTATTTTTTTGTAATTTTAATTTAATACTACAATTTTTTAAATACTACAACTCTGCTATGGATTCATTTTTATGACTATAATTTTTTTATAATCTTTTGTTATAGCTGAGTAACATGTTATATATGCATATTGCTTGCATATTTCCAGAAAGTGGATCAACTTGTATTTATGGCAGATGTTTTTACTGTAGAAAAAATGAAACAGTGTGTCCCGATCAAAATGGTGAGTTAGAAGGTGCCGCAATATTATACTTGGACAAACAATTTAAAATTCATAAATCACCCTGGCGTCGGTCTTATACTACTAAAAAAATGGAATGGGAAGAAGATAATAATTTTTGTAAGTGAGTATAATCGAGAACATTATATTGTAAGTTAAAAATAACAACACCAATGTTTGCTTCTTAGTAACAATAAAAATGTAGTGGCTGAAATTGTTACATCTTCAAATTTTTTTTGTAATAATTAATTATTGATCACATTAAGATTTTTTATGGATGAGTTATGTATGTATAAGTATGTGTAGAGATGCAATAAATGTCCACTAAAGTAGAATTTAGATTATTCTGCTAGTATATTGATATTTTTGGTTTTCTTTTTTCATTCAGTCAAATATCATTACACCGTGTTTTAAAAAAAATTAAGAATATCAAGTAACAAATGCATTTTAAGGATTAAAAGATGTATTTATAAAATTAATTCCTTCACTTAATTGGTTTTTTTGACATGCATATATGTATGTCCGTTCTATTGTAACCATTTTTTTATATTTTTATTATTTCCCGACACAAACTCCTTATGGTAGAAATATACCATTAAAATGTCAATAATTATACAGTTAGTTGGGTTTTTAAATAAACTTTTATAAGCTATATAAGCGTCAAAGCGTTTTCACCAATATTTATAATATTATCTAAGAAATTAATTAGACCCATTCTTCTTTGCTAACAGCATATCTGATTATGATAGATAACAAAAACGTTACTTAACTTTTGAAATACTTTGACGACATTAAAATTACAGGCAATATAAAGAGTACCCATAACCAGTGAGCATGTATGCATGGATGTATGCATGTAGAAGGAGCGATAGAGGTGTGCCAGGATCGCGCCAAATCGAAATCCGTAATCTCTGCCCACCCCTCTGGGTTTCGAGCGTGAGTGTTATGTTACACAAAACTGTAAGCACAACCTAGAAGAAGTATATGAGAAGCTAATATTATTTTGTGTATTATTACACTAAACATACATGATTTCTTTTCAAATTCAATTACTTTTTATCTAAGCTGTAATGCAATGTATATAATGTTGTATGTGCTGCCTTGAAATTCGCTATGCTCTATTTTCAGTTACTTGATATTATTCTATACTTTTCTAGAAGTAAGGATGGTGTGGGATGCTGAATGACCTTCACTTTAACAATAGTTGAATTAGTCATCAGCACTATAGACTGAAGTAGTTATGTTAGAATGTTTTCCCACTCAATCGTAAGTGTTCTCCATCTGCAACCAACCCAACACAACTGGCACTGTGTTTCTTTAAGAAATAAACCATTTTGCACTTTGCATGTGCACAAAAATTTCATCCATGTAATATGAATTGATGATGTGATTATATGTGATTCCATAAATTCATAACATATGATTTATCACACCTTGTCATGTGTATGGCAAATATGTAGTTGCCCTGTATATACCATTTTTTTATGTTTCTACGTTATTTAATCCACTATAAATTTTGTTGTCATTGCTCAATGTTTTTGTGTTGCCAACATATAAAATGTAAATTTAATTCATCTTTGCGATAACAGTAAACAATAAATATGTTATTGTAAAAGATTAATTTATTTTTCAGGAAAGTTATAGGAACTTTGAGTTTAAAACGGATTTTAAACCTGATAGATGTGGCCGTTTTTGACTTTTTGATACAAAACGGCGATAGACACCGATATGAAGTATATAAAGACCAAATAGTGTTGTTAGATAATGGTAAAGGTTTGGGAAATCCAACAGTAGATGAATTGGATATCTTAGCACCACTCTACCAATGTTGCATGTAAGGACACTATTTTAATGACTTTCTTTTTTTAATAGTAATCATTACTATGGTTATAATAGCGAACGGAGAAACGTTGTTTACATTCATTACGGCTATACCTCTCATTAGTTTGCAACAAAAAAACTTTTAACTTTTTGATGATGTAATAGTAAATAAATTGTCCTGTTTATAGGTTATCTTCAACAACCTGGAATAATCTGGAATTGCTTTCGGGAGGGAGTTTATCAGAGACAATAAAACTTTTAGCAGGGTATCAAGGAAACAAATTAGCTACAGAAGAACACTTTAAGGCGGTGGACCGGCGACTAATGAAAATTTATGCCACCGTGCAATATTGCGTAGGGAAATACGGTAGCGCTAAAGTACTCAAATAATTTAACTTATTTCTAGGCATCTAGGTTTATCTTTGGACCCTTAGTGAAAAGTTTATTATTGTTATTATGGTATAAATAAATTTTATATCAGAGTTGATATATATACTGTATTATAATTTTTTTTTTTATATATCTACCATGACATGCACCAAAATGTTTGTTATGTGAAACTTGGCAATGTTAAAGTTATTTAAAATACGAGGGTGAATCAAAAAGTTCTTAGAAGTGCATATATATGAGACCTTTTTGGATCAAGTTCGATATTCA
>DWLR01005584.1:0-10828 GCA_018246295.1 Papilio alexanor hazarajatica
TATATATATATATATATATATTCAAAAGTGTTCTCCACCAAATACTAGTAGTAGTAGTAGTACTATTATCAATACCTAAACACGTTTTGAAAATATCTTCAGTAACAGTTTTCCATATAAATAATATCCCCCTCAAGTATTCCTCATCTCTGAGGATTGTGACCACCTCTACCATCACTTCCATTCTTATAGTGTTACAGCATCTCGCCCTGCTCTACGAGTAGAATTTTCTAGATTAATTATATCGCTAAATAATAAATAATAGAGCGATGTAATTTCACCTCAATTCTGACACGTGTGATATATTATTTTGATTAGCGATATTAAAGCGCGATGCACGATCAAGTATATAATGCAATTGATACTGACTCCCTGCAGCGCTGGGTGTTCCTTCCGGCGACTGCTTTGCGACCGAGGTTGATGCCGCGGTTCATCTCCATCAGCTCAACTTGCTCAATGCAGCCAACGAGACCGGGGTACCGGTTGTAGTTGAGACGTTCCGGTATGCCACCTGGGAAGCGCATCATTACATTTACCAAAATATACAAATACCAAATGATATTACATTATATGTATATGACATGAAAGTGTTATTATATAAAGTGTTATTATATCGGAGTAAATCAAACTTGATATGGATAGCTCACACTTGGCCCACAGTATCTATCTGTATATTTATACTATAGCTATTTAAGTCAGCCAGCCAATTTGAATTTCCCTCCAACAATTTCTCTGTTTCAAATTTAAAATTTCAACAATGATAGATGACTATCGTGAGATTTTAGACGATACAAGCCCGACATATCTTGTCTCATCTCCAGGGAGATAAGTATGCATTAAGCATTTCCCCGCATTAAAAAATGACTGCTGAGACCAGCTAATAAATAAGTGAACAGGAAATCACGTCATCTTACCAATATATACGTTAGAGTCAGCGTTCATAACGTTCGCGAATCCGCTAGATGTCGCTGTCTTGGTGACTCCATCGACGGACAAGTACGCTTGGTTGTCGCCCATCAATTTCGCGATAATCTGTACAAATTATTAGTTTCTATTATTATTAATTCCAATTCTTCTAAGTGTGAGTGGCACTGGAATGGCAATGAGCCGGTCTTTGTCGGGAAGTGACTAATGATGGCGAAGAAAGTCTTGGAAGAAAAGACGTTTGAGCAAAAGTGATGGCCCAGAGGCGGATTAACTTTGAGATAATATACAAAAAACTTTATTTCGCCATTGCTTTGCCGTCGAATTTGATATAAGGTATTTTTAATGAGTGATTGACGAAAAAGTCTGGGGACTTTATTTTGTTTTATCATCGTCAGGAAGCCGAGAATGTCGGGATACTTCACCTAGCCTCGCCTAGCCTAACCTAGTTTCGCCTTCACTAGATGGCGCTCTTCTTTTAGAACACTCGCAAAAATAGTGGGAAATAAATGCATGCGGAAAGCGGAAGTCCTCACATAATGGAAGGCATTCTGAAATAAACGAATTCAATAAAATGTGAGAGTATGGATGATGATTTAATAGTTTAAAATTCTGCGGTCACCAGTGGTGAATAAGATAAAAGAACTCTTTTGAATCGTATGTTGGTGTAAATTACCTCATGCCGCTCGCCGTCAGTCACAGGAACGTTTTCGATACGCACTTCATTCAATCCGCTGCCCATGTCCCACTCCATCACCACCACTCCGTTTTCAACTGCAAAACAAAATATTTAATAGTAACATCTAAACCACACGAGACGTAATGCCGCCAGCAAATCCAAAAGGAGATCATCCAAAATTCACAAGAATCCGAATTCATGGTATAATGCTACTTTTAATGTATAAGTGTCTTGTAAATGAAAAATATGGGAGAAAAGTATTCAAAGGCGTAGTCGTAACTGGAATTTGTAAATACAAACGTGACTTTGTTTCATTAATATCGACATAAAGTATTTTACAGCAAACGAACCTATCAGAACGATATTATAATGCGAATAAATCGAAAACTCTTACTTCTGATCAAAACATAATCGCCGGAGTTGGGAGTGGCTTGTGCCTCGTGGTGGTAGAGCAGCACTCCGTCGTAGTTGGTGTTGATGGCGAGCGCCATAACCGCCGGCTCCATGTCGAGGTTCTCGTAGCTCATCATCCCGCCGGGCAGCTCTAGGTAGCCGTTGCCGTTGAAACCGACGCTTTGCAGCAGCTCCAGCGCTGCGGACAACGACGTGTTGGATTAAACTGAACGTAGTTATTACGACAGAAATCAACATTCTATAATTAGAGTTTCGCATTCCGCAATGGCGGCAGGCAGCTAGCAGAAGCCTGCTTCATGTCAAACTGCGAAACATCTTATGTCACGAGGATGTGGCGTCGTGGATGCGGCTGCGAAAGGTATAAATTATACTTAAGCCGAGACCAAGTTTTCAGGCACTACATTACGTCAACTGAGTGCTGCTTAGTCGAATTCAGTTTTGTGTTCGGTATCAGTCATAAGCGTTAGCAAATTTTATACTTACGCATCTGACAATTGGCGCCGGCAAAGCCTAGAGTGCAGTCGCAGGTGTAGTTCATTCTCGAGGAGCGGTCGACTTTGCAGTAGCCGCCGTTCCTGCAGGGCCGGGCCGCGCAGGGGTCAGCGGATGGCGCGCGATACACGGAACGATTCTCGCAGTAGGTGCCGGTGAAACCCGCGGGACAAGTGCAAGCTGTAGCGTCCAGCGAAGTGCACCTGCCGCCGTTGCGGCACAGACTGCACACGCTGTATACCTACACCACGCAAATACAACCATTTAAAGTCTTACACTTGAGAAAGAGGTCTATGTGACTAAAGAAGAACCTGACACGTCCTTTTTACACACCCATGTTCTTTTTGTAAACGCTTTTCACTTCGAAGCTTCGATGACGTGTTTTAATAGGTTCAGCCTGAAGTTGTCGCGTCGGAGCCATCTTCGTCTGCACATTATCCGGTGACAAACGACGCCTTAGGCGCTTCGTGGTCAAAAATTAGTTCTGAGTGGGTTCTACTTTCGTGTTTCGATCATTAAGTCCTTTGTCAGTTTGTGATGCCTGTTGGTCTCAAACGCCTCGATAATCCAACCGTTAGACAACAGACAATGATGGTATAAGTCTCTATGAAACCAATTTGTTATTTGCTTATTTTATGATTATGCTTATCTGTCGTTGGTAATAATTTCTACTATACACCATTTTAGTTTCGTTATACTTGTACTTTACTCTTGTATTAGCTTTATGTTATAAAAAAAAAGTATTAAAAAGTTTTAAATATTAAAATTACAAAACATTAACCTCGGGAATGTCACCGCGGACGTCATTGGGGCATTCCTGAATGTTGGCCGACTGGATTGATGTGTTTACAATGTCCAATTGATCTCCTTGATTGAGGCGAACCTATCGAACAAACAATTAAAATAAACACTTTCCTATTTAATAAAATTGATATTAGTGTAGACTAGATTGATTTATTTCAAAGAAAACAAATAGAAATGAAATGGGAAATAGAGAGCAGAGTCAGCGCAGTTGTGTCAGTAAATTGTGGCTAAAATGGTACAGTAATTCAATAAATGATGTTAATATTAGTTGATAAGAGTTGCGGTTGGTAAATACCAAAATGGTAATACATATACCATCCACGGTCCTGCTCGGTTGTTTGAGTGGGTGGAGAGGTGAACTCCGACGTGGCGCGTCCTCGGGTGGTGGATAAAGGAACGCCCCGGCTAAGTGGAGCCGGGGTAGGGCGAAAGCCCCGCGAACCAAACACCGGGGGGGGATCGGGGGTGGTGAGGTGAGCCCGTGACTCTGGTTGCGGGTGACCCAATCCAGCGAGCCCACTCGAGGGCTCGCACAAGAGGGCGGCACTTGTCTTTAAGGCCAGCGTCTTTGAGGAAGGCGAGCCTAAGCTCAGTACCGTCCTTATGAGGATAGGGAAAGGCGAGGGTTAGGGCGGCGTCCCACTAGGTGGGTTGCGGTCGCCGGATGGGACGTGACGGGACACTACCCCTCTGATTGCAGCGGGACATGATGTGCAATCCTACGTCCTGCGCGTAATCCCAGTGGCTCGCCACCACTGGGACCGTGGGCCCCTGTCTTTATTAAGACAGGGACTAAGAGGGTCATTGGCCCTCTCAAGGCTTCACCTGTGGGGGAGGGAGGAGAATCCCGAACCTGCATTGCATGGTGTCGTCTTCGAGGAGCACCATAATTTATTGGGGCGCAGTGCGTGGCCCCATCCCGGGGCGACCAGTGGGCGTCGCGGTGTAACGTGCTAGTCATGCGCCCGTGGCATCCACAATGGTCATGAGGGAACATGAGGTTTTTAGTGGGTATGCCCACCTCCTTAAGAGTTACGGGCCAACTCTGAGAGTGGGAGAGCCCACAGACCCCCTTGTTGCCCCGAACACGGGACATTCATAAGGTTCGCATCTTCCACACGTTAAAAAAAAAATACCATGTTGCTTTCTTTCATCCAACGCAAACTAATGTTTGTGTAAGTAACATGGTATAAGAAAGTAAGATACGTCAGAATAAGGGTGGCAACTGACTGATTTCTGAGGAAATCTTTGTGGGAAGGGATGTTAAATTGAACAGCATAAAATGTATGGAGAGATGCTTCGTTGTCTAAAATATAGCAAAATTCAAACTTCTTTGATGCAGCCGCTGAATCCTCCGATGACGCCGGTGCTGTTGTCCAAGGTTATCGATTCGTCCACGCCGCCGACGAACATCGGTGAGTCGAGGATCACATCCTAACAGAGAAACAACAATTATCAACACTTGTATACGAAACACTAATGTCAATTTGATCGCGATGTCAAATCTGTATTAGATTAATTATGAACAGATGTTTTAGCAAATAAAATTATGTTAAGCAAAGATTAACTAAAGAATAATTGTAAATTAAATCGATTGACCTTTCAGAAACCGGTCGTTAGTCTGTGGCCTGCAGTCTAATGAAAATGTGCCAGTAGAAGTTCTAAGTGTATAATTTTTATAGACATTCAGTAGTTGTTTTTCTTGGTTGGTAAATCATTCTTTTCAAAGGTGTGATTGGACAAATCCATAACACAATTTTTACCATTTACACACAATTACAATTCAATTCATTGATTTAATATTAAATAAAGTAATTGTCGGTCTATTTGAGAAGTAAGGTGAATACCTTACTTCGTGAATATCGAATGATAGTTCATTGTTATAGTGTTCCACATACGCCTTGGTATAATTCCGCATCTTTTTTCAATAGAAGAGACAAATTGTAAATATTTTTAAATAGAGATTTGAAAATGCGAGAACAGAAAGAGATAGATAAATTCGGGTTAGGATTTATCTTGAAAAATTTTCACCAAAAGTAATATTGGACTTCACTAAGACTAGTAATTAAGTACTCACCGTTTTGTTAGAGGTCAGCTTTTGTTCGTAAGTGTCGATCATGTTGATCTTCATGGAGACGTCGGCGCCAACGCGCGCGACGTGTACGTCTGTCCATTCGTTCACATCCAGTGTCTTGTTACTGGTCAGGACCACTGGTCTTCCTGTCAAAATCAAATCATATCCCTATGACCTATTGTCTGTGTGATTGATAAAAAATGTTGTACGACTGCATCCATTGCGATAGAACATTCACATTTTAACCCTTCCTGATCTTTTTCTTTTTATAATCCCTCCATTTTTGTTTTCAACAAAAAGGTCATTGATGGATAGCAGTGATCATTTATCAGATGAGCCAAATAAAAAATAACGTACCAATATATACCAATACTAACTGTTGCCCGCGACTTCGCATGCGTTCGTTGCTATATCGTATTAATTTCTGTTCTGTTATTCAAGCTGTCTATTTGTTTGTCCTTTTTTTCGTTTTGGACTAGTCAATACAATAAATAAGACGAATTAATGGAAATCTATGTGTAAAAACATTTTTAATAACTATGTATTACGATTGTTTGATTCCTAAGTAAATGATAAAAAAAAAATTAAGTTGAATTTACCATCGCCGAGGTCGAATCGGAATTCGAGTTTTCCGTTGTGAACGGAGAGGGCGGTGTAGCCGCCGCCGCGCGCCTTGCAATACATGATGATGCCGTCGATCACCGGCGGCGTGGCCTTGATTTTCATGGACATGCGGAAATAGCGGCGCGACGTCCGTGGCAGTCTGATGGCCAGGAAGGCGCTGCCAGTGAACGCCGGGTACTCAATCGTTTGGTTTTGTTCGCAGCTGCAAATTTAAGCTACATTAAATCGCACATTTATCACCAACCATATGATCGTTGTTCCTAAAGTGTACGTAAACATAAAAGTTAACGGGATAACAGTGATGTCTCTAAAAAGACATCATCAGTGGCAGATCCAAGTCGGCTGAGGGGCTCAGGCCTCGAGCCTTACCTACATCATTCCAGAATTCAGAATTCCATGACAAAAATATGGCCCCAAATAGGGCCAGGCCCTCTCATATCACAATCCAGGATCCACCACTGTCTCACTCACAAACTCTATACCTATGTTCGTACTCGTATGTATAGATAATTTACTTTTTTCCGGTGTATGTGACGGGGCAGGCGCATTTGTAGCCGTCGGCGGTGTCGGTGCACCGGCCGGGGCCGCAGAGGCCAGGCCGGCACGCCTCGCCCGTGCGGTCGCAGCGTAGACCCGCGTACCCCGCGGGGCACAGACACACAAAGCCACGCTCGTTGCGCGCCTCCTACAAATGCAAAAAAACATATATTCAACGCGGAGAATTTCATTCCACCATACATTTTAATGCTCGAAGGTACTTATACCACCTGATTTAATTTTATGTTTCTATATGTTTAGTTTCATTATTCCCCGCCGTGGGGCAGTTAACAGTGTGAACGAAAGACTTCATTTGGCTGATAATTTACACAAACCTGGCACACTCCGCCGTGGAGACAGACGTTAGGCACGCAAGTGTCGCATTCCTGCAGGTTGTCCTGGCTCGTAGTATCAGCCATCATGTTGATCTCTTCGTGCCCAACGATCAGCATGCTCACGCACCCGATAAAGCTGCGTTCGTAAATAATTATGTAGTATTCTTCTTGCAATACTTGCCAAATTATAGCAAAAAAAAAATTTTTTTTTGAGCACTATCATGTTCTAATCATCACCATCAGGTTCTACGGTGGTAACCGCTATTTGGCATTATTCGAATACTGAATAATTTTCGAAAAGAGTCGATGTTACAAAATGAACAATGCTAAGCGATGCTCGGTCGTTCGTATATTTGTATGTAACAGGCTTAAGGCTATTTACCCGGACGCCCCGGTCAGATCAGCCGGCAGTTGGTTCGGATCAGGCACGCCGCCGATGTATAGCGGTTGTTTTAGGTCCAGCACATCCCACTGCTGGGACGATTCCGAAGTGAACGGACCCTTATTATCCACGTCCATTGTCACTGCACACAAACACATATTATAAAACACTCTAACTAACGTATAATATGTATTAACTACTCGGTAAGAAAATAAAAATAATTCAAAAGGAAGTAAACGTAAAGCGAATAAGCACTAGTCCATTTTATAAATTTCGATTTTTATTTTATCCTTTTATTAATTGTATGGATTTGCAGTAGGCCTTCATTAGTACACAGTGGCTTAAAACAACTTAATTATTCTAGTATTTATATAGCTATGAATTATTAAAATATCATAATTTTTTTTGCATTTAAGTAGTTTTCTTTTTTTATCTATGCCCATTTCGGCGTGTACAAATAATCTTTTTCAGAAAATATCTCAAAATGCATAACAACGGGAAAAAAGATAAGCCTCAGTCAGTTACGAATCGATATCCAGAAGTGAAAGTTTACCTTTAGAATTGGTTCTACTGATCCTGATGGTATGCCAGGTGTTGAGAAGAAGAGGTCTGTCACCGGATACGGAAACAGGACCACTGCCAGTTTCAAACACGAAGGTAGGCACACCCTCAATCAGTTGAAGTGCCACGTAATCGCCGGAGCGATCCAAATTCTGACCGTTGTATAGAATAAGGCCATTGTTGTCTGCAAAATAAACAAATCGTCTTGTTCACCACGTCAATTCAAAAGCAAAATTGTAAGTAACAAACGGGAGCAAAACTTTATTCTTTATATGTGCTATCTTTAGTAAAGTAGTAATATATATATCTGAATCACAGAAATTACATTTTACGTTTCGTGTGTATTAATACTTTTTAATAATGTAAATCGTAAATTAATAATAATTTTAATATTATTCAATGTTACGTAACGTGTATGTAATTTGTTGTTAAATACAAAAATATTTGCATCAGTGCTTAATCTGAACGTGTACAACTGTCTTTAATCCTACTCTTTGGCCTTTTAATGATAGTTTAGTGTGTACTTAATGAAGCATTGATTTATTACAATATATAGATTGTGTTAATTTATTTAAGACCTACCACTAGGTTTGAATGAGATCTCGATATCGAATTGCATGTAAGCGTCCTTTATCATAGGAAGAGCGAGCCAGCTGTCGCCGTTGAAGCGTGGCACAATGCCTGTCACCCGCAAGATGAGGCGCGTCTCAGTCGCCGCGCGGCTGTTGCTAACGCGGCAGATGTATGTGCCAGCGTCGGTCTGACTCACGCTGTCCAAGTTCAGAACGGGCTGCACACAACAAATAAACAAAATAAGAACATACGCTCGTACCGTGAAGGGTAGGCAGATATTACGGATTTCTATTCGGCAAACAAAGCATATATTGTCGTCGGTTACGGATATTTAACATCGCTTTTATTTAGTATGTCATCGTTCCGGAAGAAATAAATTTGTATAGGATGACTCCTACTTACTACTGTTACTAACTTTTGCAAGATGAATTAGCCTTATCACTTTTTCATCATCCATTATTTCAACATGTCCGAAGCAAACAAATAAAAACAAACCGAAACTATGTACGGTAATTATAATTGAAATTATTTTTCTATATAAATCAAATATAAAGGATCTATGTCTTACCGTCGAGTCGTGTTAAACAGATCCACGTCAAAGAACCTTGATTAAATGTCTCCAAAATGACTGTGACAATGTAAGTCGATAGAAGAGTCAATTACCAAATTTAATTGTTCAGCGAATTATGAGAGTTCGAATCCGCCATTCAATTATTGCCGTGAATCATGCTTTAATTAGCTTTTAGGTCTATGTGGTCTAAAAACAAATATTAAATATTCTATTAAATATATTAACTTACGTCGTTAGTTCTAACGTTGTAGGGCAGATTAGAGTATTCCTTAGTCCACTCGATATTGACAGGTTGCTCGAGATTGTGGCTGCAAGGCAAGCTAACGGAATCCCACAGGCGAGCTGTGTACAGTTGTGGCTGGGACTCTGTCGATATCAACTGGTTATTGGAACCTGAAATTAAGCATGTTTTTGCATATTCTTTAATGCATGCTTTTCTTAGTAGATTGATAAATTGTTTATGTCATGATAAAATAATAACAAATCGCTAAATTTTAACGTATTATATACGTTGACTGACCGGTTGGCGCAGTGGCAAGACACTTGCCTTCTACGCCGTAGGTTGTGCGTTCGATTCCCATCCAAGACAAACATTTGTGTGCATGAACATGTCTGTTTGTCTTGAGTCTGGATATAAAAACCACCGGAGGACGGGTAGCAGCGTCCTTTTCTTAGTACGGTGGAATATACTGCGATCGCCAATCCGCCTGCCAAGCGTGGCGATTATGGCACATTCCCCCCAATGATGCAGTCAATGGGGGAGGCCTATGTACAGCAATGGACGATCATAGGCTGAGATGAGGTGAGGTGAGGTGACATACGTAAAAAAACTACGAGGATCTGTTTTCTGTGTGGGTTCGAAGTAGCCGTTCGAGTATTCGTGACACATCCCCTAGCACAAGCTTAAGGTTAATAAGTTAAAAATATACATCGTAAAATATTTAAACACTGCTAACATTTTTAATGTTTTTGATATCTTTCCATTAAAAAATATCCTGAAACCCGATGTCTACGCCATCTACAAAATTGAAAATACATCTGGTTCAGATTCCGTAACCCACTCGAATTAAAAAAAATATCAAAAATGATCCAGCGGTTCAGTTTAGGAGTTTAGTTACATATACACGCACAAAAGAAAGACATATAATGACAGTACCTGGCGCTACAACAAGGTTGAAATCATCGTAGGATGTGACTCCATAGGGGTCGCGACCAGTGCATCTGTACACTCCTGCGTCTGCCTCCTGGACACCTTGCAGGATCAGCAGGGCGCCGTCTCCGTATGTCTGCTCACATCCATACAACATCAAATATGTAGTTGTATACATAATAGTAGATGCCTATGGGTAACGGTCAAATTAGGTGACCTGTAGGCTCATTTGCCACCTTCTTCCATAAGAAAAAAAAATATGAAATAAATATAAGCTAGATCCCAATGAACCCCCGAATGTAACTACTTAATAAGAAATAATTATTCTGAAATTTAATAGAGCCATAATGGTGTCATAATGTCGCATCCCTAACAAATCATTATGACAATCAAGTAGTAGAATGTGAAATAAAAAGTCGTGGAACGATTAAATGGCCACTGTGACGCGATTGTGTTAGCAGACTCTATTACACTTTCTCATTTAAAATTTAAGAACTAAATTGACTTACCCTTGAGTCTACATATTGATTTGTGCCATATCTCTGCCAGTACACTCTGATGTCTCTCGAAACAGTTTTGCACATGACCTCAACGTTTTCACCAACGCGGTATTGTCTCTTCGGTTGCTCGATCACCACTAGTTCCGCATTATTCCGGGGTCCTACAAGCAGGTGATGAAGTGACTGAACTGATTAATGAATATATATA
>DWLR01005585.1:0-10827 GCA_018246295.1 Papilio alexanor hazarajatica
TATATATATATATATATATATTAAATATCATTAATAACAATTAAATTAAAGGTTAAGTTTAAAATTTCTCTTCTTCTATTAGAAGCATTAGACTGTAGTCAATAATTAACATCTAATTAACAGACAACATTTAATGTTTAAAGTTTAAAATGACACACTAATTTCTACCTACGAAACTGTAAAACAAATAATTAAGCATTCACAAGCAAACATGGGCAGTGGCGCAAAGACGTTTTCTGGTTGATTTGTTGGATTTTCTGCAAGGGATTTCAAGAAACTTGTTACAAATGTTTCATTTGGACATGTTACACCCGAAGTCGTTATAGCTAAAATATTTCTTTCTAATAGTATATATTAAACTCAGGAGATTTTAGTGTTACAATGCTATAATCCAAAAACAGATATCGTTATTAGTGAAATCCACGGTAAATAAATAAATAAACTAAGTACCACTCACCCTCTTGACCCGAAGTACGAGTCAGTGTCGGCGAAGGCGGAACAATACTGCCTGAAGTAGCAGTCGAGCGGGCTCGCGAAGCATTCGAAGGTGACTCCGAAGCAGCGGTGCAGGCACTCGAGCACGGGCACCGGGAGCGACATCTGCGTGAGGTGCGCGTCGCCGCCCGCGCCCACCCACGCCGCGTAGCGCCGCAGCACGCACCACACGCGCGACAGGAACTGCTCGAACTTCTTGTCGTCGAAGCAGCTGTACCTGTACAGGCACTCCTGGAACAACACACGTCATATTTCATTGTAATAGATCTACTAACTTCTATCTGATGTTCTTTTTCCTTTAGAATATAAAAACCGGACAAAACTTTCCAGCAAACCAAATACAATTGCAATAATAAGAAAGAAAAAAGAAGGGCATACGCTTTCCTCAAATGGCGGTAGAACATCTGCAGTTGTTCTATACATCTAGAGGTGATCGGTGACCATTTGACATTAGGCGCCTCATTGCTTTAACCCAGCATCATATAAAATAAATTACAGCAAAAGTCATAAAACAAATAGCCATCATCAGTTACTCCACCCGATTATTATGTAAGCTTCAAGAGAATAGGGAGTATGTTAATGCTCTAGTAGAGAATGGTACCCATTATTCATCATCTTAATATGATGATTTTATAGTGAATTGTGTCTAAAAATGTCGTCTTAATAAATAGAACCGAATTTAAGAAAGAAAGAGAGAAAGAAAGACAATTTATTGCCACAAAATAAAATAACTTACAAACTATTACAAAAAAAAGGAATAAAGTGTGGCAAAAGGTAGCCAACTCAGCGAATGCAGAGATGACGCAAACCATCCCTGCGCTGATTTTCAGCTGGCCCCTTTACACTCACATGAAATTACACTCAATAGGAAGGGTAACTTGAAGATGCACAGTGAAGCTAAACAAGTAAAAATAAAAAAAAATAACAATAATGTTACAAAAACTAACGGAGAGCTTTTTTTTTTAATATAATTACTGCACGCCTAACTGTTAAAAGTACAAAATAATATGTTAAGAAAGTGGCTACTGACACTAGCTACAAATTAATTTGTGACTCTAGAAGAGATCGTTTGCACAATTTACCAAAAATTGGATGTGATGCAATATGATTTAGTGGTGGTGGAAGATCGTTCCAAACCTTCGAAGCCGAGAATTTAAAATCACCTCGAAACCCGACTGTTTTGTGTTTTGGGACACTCATTTTATTTTATACGGTATTTCTACTGAGATAAGTCACAGTGTCTTTTCTCCATTTTAACTTCTCAAAAAGATATTTCGGACGATGAGAAATAACATGAGTCTTTCAAAACAGCCTAGGACCGTAAACTACATCGCAATAATTAAAACGAGACAATATTATAGATTCTACCAGTCTTAGTCTTACATTAGCCGTGAGATACCTTCTAAAGCTGTAAAGAACTTTCAGCCGATAGAAAGCATTTCTAATAGCTATATTGACGTGTTCTATAAAACGCAATTCACTATCCATATACAAACCTAGATTTTTCGCAACACACACCCTTTCTAAGATAATATTTTTAAGCTTTACGTGGGACGATGATGTTCAATTACCTGAATTTGCCTTTTAGTTCCAGTTATCATATATTTACATTTTGTTGGATTCAAAACTAAATTATTTTTCTGTGTAAAATAAAGGCATTAGGAATAATATGTTATATCTTTATTTTTTATTGGCAATTTTAATTAGTTATACACATAATTAGCAAACAATCCCAAGCAATAGCAATTTAAGCTAGATGACAGACATCATGCAATTCTAATAATGTAGTATGATATAATTAATTTAATTTAAATGAAAGGATTGTTAATAGACACCAAAGGATGGTACTTAATCCTAAACAATTTCAAACAATACAAATGTTTAGTTTGGGAAATATGTCTATGTATGTGTAGTACCAAAAAGTTACTTTGAATATTTAATTTTATATAGTTTTGTCGTTACCAATTTCTGTAGATATGTAGCATTGATTATCTGCGTGTCGCCGAGGTAGCGCAGCAGCGCCTGGTCGCGGTCGAGGAAGTGCTCGATGAGCGGCGCGCGCGGCGCGGGGATGCCGCACTGCACCGGGTAGCACCACACCTTGCGCAGCGCTGCCTGCTGCAGCGGCGCGGTCAGCTCCTACAATAACACTCACATACAATTGACAATAATAAAATAGAAAAACTTACAATATAAGAAAATAAGTCGAGATAATAAGCCATGGGACTTAACCCCGGGCCACGTGCTCTTAATGTAAAAATGGTAATGTCCATAACATAGAGTGTATGTAATGGAATTTCGTAATCCTGGCACAACTCTTTCATTTCTTCTACATCCATACATCTACAGATGCATACTCGTCCATTACGGTTAAACCTTAAACAAAAAAAAGGGTTCCTTGCGTTTCTTAAGTTTATGTAAGTTCGCAACTTGAATCATTTGATGTCAAGTGACCATTACTACTAAATAACTTATTTACTCATGATTTATTATTTATCTTAGTTGAGTACAAAAACACAAGAACTCATATTGATTTTCAGATGTATGAGGCCTTCCTAAAAAAAAATCAGGAGTCATAAAAATCTTACTGAGAAATTAAAGTGTCTATTAAAATAATTCAAATTAATGCTATACTATAAAACTTTGATTAATTTAATGCCAAATGATTTCAATTCATAATATTGATATTATTATTTTTCATTTCATAATATTATTATTTAGATGTCTAAATTTATTTTAAATTATATCTTTTGAAAACTAAATAAGGTTTTTCATTTACTGTATCTATATAATACAATCAGTGCTACATTTTATTTCAGAGTTTAATTTTTACATTGATTTTTATAAAGTACCTGAATTCCATTTTCTTTCAAAAGACAGCTGTGTTTTTCTCTGATTTTTCTTGCATATTCAGCGGATAAATGATAAATTTTTAGGCAAATTCCTTCCACTGACGCCTTTGCTGTTTCAGCTAAATGAGGTTGACATTGTCTCTAAAAAAATGCAGATAATTAATAAATAACCATGATAATAATACAAATAAAACTTGAGCACATCCCCGACTCTCTTTTTTCCCTTAAATACTATATCACACAGGGACTGGTTAATGTTAAAAGTGAACAATATCTTATTTTATACATAGTAGTCCAAATAAAATGTATTGAAAATGTAATAGCCAACCAGTGATTCCTTAGACTTTTTAAGCAACATTAGATATAGGATGAAAAAGTATTCATTAAAGTTTACTTTCAATGAATTAAAATAAATTAATCTCACTGCAACATTATTATAATAATTTTTTTAAATGTAAAACAGCATTAAAAATAAATGATTTATAACTTGTGTATAATAAATTAAATGTTATTAGTAATAAATTTAACACATACTCTCAGATGTGCCAATCTGTCTTGAAAATCATCATATGTAGCTCCAACAGTTCTCCGCAGCCACTGGAATGTGTCTTCTGCATTCCATTTCACTACTTTACGACTCTCAGGTGATGCATTCCGTGACTCTATCATTTTCTTTGCTGCCTCAGCATACCGTGACAATTGTTTTCGTGCATCACCCGTAAATTTTGTATGAGTCAGCTTTATAGGAATATCATTCATGATTTCTTCATACATAGACCTTGATATTTCAGGAAAGCAATGACTGGGTAGCAGAGGATCTGAACCACCTTGATCATTGACCTTTCTCTCCATTAACCAACGGTTAAATGAATCCTTTGGTGCATCTATACTTTCCCTTGTGTGACACAGTTCTTGATAGCATTGTCGAAGTTTATTTGCTAATGTGAATCTAAATCCTTCTATTTCAGGATGGGGATGTGGGCATATAGTTGGTGGACGTTCATATATAACAACATTTGTTGGTACTTCAATATCCCAGGGGCCTGCCAAAACAAATTTCTTTGGTGGTGGTCCATTATCCTCGGAAGGTCGTCGTTTACTAGCACTTGGTGTAACACTTCCGGCAGGTGGTGGGCCGGTGTGGCATATTCCTAATGGATCTGTAATTGGATCAAAATCTCTTTTCACTGCTGGTAATTCCCACATAGATTCTCCTGATATTTTATTCCAAAAGTATGGCCTATTCTCTCGTTTAGACCAATACTTTCGCCATCCCTGTTGCAAGAGATCTGGATGCAAATCTGCAGCGAGATGCTGGGCTAACGGCACCGGCGCCCCAGGTGTTTGAGGAGTTTCGCCGCCAGTGCTAGGCGAAGATTGAAGTTCGGTTGGTGGTTCACTGTGCGTAACACCACCCTCCCACGTCGAAGAACCGGCAGAGACTTTGTCACGGACATCATTCATCGTGTATTTCTAATAAATTATCAATTTTACACAGTAAAATAAAAATATAAAGCTGTTAACAAAACTGTAAAATTGTATCTGTAATCGGATGTCCCAATACCACTAATTAATTAATAAGTTTCCTATAAGAGCAATATCTTTGTTGATATTCATCGTATTGTTGCCGCCAAGAAAGAGTGCTGAAGAAAATTCATAAATTTTACACAAACACATGATAACGTTCAAAAATTAATATTTCAAAATTTTGATTTTGTGTTATAAATTATATTAACATGAACAATATAATAGCACACAATTTTAAATCAACAATTTACGCGAACAACATATTTTTGTTGTAACTCGGCAGAACGTAGCTCACTTCCTAAGCATCGCCATCCATACACAGATTATATACAGTTGAAACAAAATGTAGATTCAATTTCATTTCAATCAAGACAGAAAATTGTTCTAAAACATTTTACAGCACAAATTAATTACTAAGAACACGTTATAAGTTGGTTATAAGTACTTAATCTCAAATTTTGTTTTAATAACAATCACGTGAGTTAACAAGTGTAAACGTAGGAGTAGGAATTTTTTTCTCAACTCCCTAGTTTGGCAAAACATTACATCCAGTAAACAAGTATACCTTTGAAATTATGTAACTTCCTAATATAAATAACTTACGCGTTCGTGTACTGTGCAAAAAATTATTATGAGGTATCAACCTCAAATAATATCTCTCTCAACTCAAATATCTAATATATATATATATATATATATGATATATACTAAGGCACGTCGGTTAAAAAACCGTAGATTTATCTGCTGTACAATAAGAGCTGAGAATTTACTTTAACTTGATTAACATAATTCAATTTTCAAAATACGTATTTTGTACTCTTAAAGTATTTCATATGTTATACATATTTTGTACTCTTAAAGTATTTCGGATTTATAAGTATTTAATACTCTAAGAAGAAGTAATATACGTTGCGTTTTCATATTCGAAGACTCGTTGTATGCGATAAGAGAAGTTTTATGAAGAAGAGTGCGAATCGATTACTGACTTTATTTCTATATTATGGTTAGAAATTTAAATTTAATCGTCCCTTTAAGAAAAAATATTTGTTTTTGCTTTTGTAAAATTTGTATTTATATATGTAGTTTGTAAAACATACGTTTTTCCTTATTTTATTACGGTTAGGAATTAAGCTCGTCCATTAAAAAATGGTTTTTTATTTGTGGTTTTGTAGAATTTGTGTTTTTACGCTTTCGGACAAGTATGTGAATCGAAAACCGACTTTATTTGTCAGACATTAAGATCGATTCGATCGAATCATATTCAAATTGTCGTAGTCGAGGAAGAGGTGAGTGAGACTGACATATTTATGTGCATATGGATGCCAGCACCGAACAAAAACCGACTTAGGAATTACGATCAGCTATTTTAAAAAATATTTATTTTGATGTTTAATAATAATAAGTGAGAGCGTGATTCAACAACCTCATGGTGAGTGGATAGATGCTCGACCTAAAATCGACCGTAAACGTTAAAAGATAAAACAATGTTTCGTATTTTTGTGTTTCAAGGTTTTAAATTTAATACAGGTTTTGCATTTCGTTTGACTGCTACTGATACTACATTGTTTGCAATAATTTATAATATACATGGTACTAACTATATTATTATTATGATACTAATTTCAAATTATATGTACAATAATAAAAAAATATCGTCGTCGTCTAAAATAATTGAAAATTGAGTGTGGATAATGTTTGAATTTCGTAAGTAGTCGTATATACCTGAATTATTTAGTGTAATTTTTAAAAGGATAAAATACATTATATAATTGATAAATTTATATATTTTTTGTAATTTTTTTGCTAGTCCGCCGCCAATCAAATCGATACTCCTACTTCTAAGAACTAGTATTCGGAACGCGTATTTACAAATACTCATATTCGAAATACTAAGTACGCGATTTACCTAGTATATCCCATCTCTACTGTTCCAGGATATACGTCCCACCTCTAATCTCTAGAGGGCAGAGGGTTTGAGGTTACTGACTACTGAAGAAGTAATTGATTTTTCAGTTATTTTTTATTTGTTTGGTTTGTGTAACACACACAATTGTTGTAGTATTAATTACGCCGCATGATTCACTTTGTGAAATAATGAATGAAATTGAAATTAGTGCTGAGTATAAAGATACTCCAAAGCATGACTACACTGACTGTGCTGTATCTGTTGTGGATAGTTGTACCTTGTCGTATGGATTTTTTTTTGAAAATTTTATTTTAAGAAATTTACCCTGTATCGTGAAAAATATAAGCTTAAATTGGAATTGTTCAAAGACATGGGTAAAAAATGGACATATAAATTTTGAGTATTTTATGACGGAATATGGAGACCTAGAAGCTCCAGTTGCAGACTGTAATAAAGTGAATTATAATGCACATTGTAAGCATTACATGAAAGTACAAGACTATATGTCTTATTTGAAAAATTGTGATAGAGATAAACTATTATATCTTAAGGATTGGCATTTGAGAAAAATGAAACCAGACCATCAATTTTATGAAGTACCTAAAATATTTGCATCTGACTGGCTCAATGAATTTGCTGTTGATAATAAGGAAGATGATTATATGTTTGTATATATAGGACCAAAAGAATCTTGGTATGTTTTTTTGTAGTTATAGTTGTTATTAAATTTAATATGGTAAAAGTTAAAAAAATATGATCTTTTTTATTGCTAGTTTTGTAATGTTAATTACCAGTAGGACATGTTAGCCTGTCTATATTAATTTTTTTGTCACTAGTACATATTAGTATTTAACATTTTCATATTAGAACTTTACTGGATCAAGAAGTTGACTCTTCTATGATATTTCTAACAATAAATAAATTTGATGCAATACAACATGAAGAGAACTAAGTTCGACGATAGGGCTTAAATAACTTCTAGTAAATGCTGTAACTTTACAAGGCCACATTTTATTTTTCAGGACTCCTCTACATTGTGATGTTTATTCATCATATAGTTGGTCTGTAAATATAGTTGGCAGAAAGAAATGGATTTTGTTTCCTCCAGGTGAAGAAAACAAACTTAAAGATAACTTTGGCAACTTACCACTATTGTTTAATCCAAAAACATGTACAGATGTAAAGTATTTTGAAGTGATTCAAGAAAAAGGTGATGCAATTTTTGTACCCTCTGGATGGCATCATCAAGTTGACAACACTCTTGATACAATTTCAATCAATCATAATTTTATTAATGGCAGTAATTTAGAATTAGTTTGGGAAGCATTCAAAAGGAATTTGTCCTCTGTTGAAAATGAAATCAAGGAATTTAAAAACACTCCTGAATTTGTTCCTCAATGTCAACTGATACTTAAATCCATATTTGGTATGGATTACATAGCATTTATCAATTTCATCATATATGTAAGTGATAAAAGACTCAAACAATATCACGGTGCAAAACTTTATAGTTTTTATAATTTTACTATTGGAATAAATCATTTGATGTTTGATTTACATATTTTAATTAAATTATTATACCAAATACAAAAACATTCCTTATATCAAAGTGAATACCTTACACCAAGTTTAAAAAAGAATGTAGAAAATATTATTAATACCATTAAAGTCTTACTAATTTAAGTATTTTTAAATTATTATTATTGTAATTTTATCACAGTTTAGCCTTTTTGTCTGCTTTAACTATGCCCATGCTGATTAACTCGCCAATTTCATTGTCCTTGTATCCTAATTCTTGTAGTATTTCAATTGCATTCTCTTCACCTTTTGGCTGAGGTTTTTTACCTGAGGAAACCCCTGGTGTTGTAGACAACTTTGGTGCTGGTTCGGGTACAATAAAATTGTCACTGTCTTTGTAAAATGAATTTCGTGACCTATTGCACTTATGTTGATCCACAGCTTCAATATCAAGGACAGGTGTAACACAAGCATCAAGTTTATCAAAAATATAATTCCATTCTTCTTGAGTTTTTTTTAAAAATACCCTCTGAAATTCTTCTTTACGCTGTTTATTATCATCTGGCAAATCATCCTCAGATAATTCTAATCCCTTTAATAAGTTAGAGAAAAATTGAGGTTCTATAGCTCCAACGGCCATAAATTTATTGTCTTTTGTTTTGTATGTGGTGTAAAAAGGAGCCCCACCATCTAACAGATTTGTTCCAGGTTCCCCTTGCCAAATTGGTAATTTTCTAGATTTGAACACCCATGTTCCTAAATAAGCAGCTCCTTCTGTCATACTGCAATCAATGACTTGGCCTTTGCCGGAATTGTTTCTTTCTAAAAGTGCAATAAGAATACCGACAACACACATCAAGCTACCCCCAGCAAAATCAGCAACTAAATTAACTGGTATAAATGGTGCTTCATTGTTTTTTCTAAATAATGAAAGCAATCCTGACATAGCAACATAGTTTATATCATGACCACCTTTGTTCTTGTAATAACCTTCCTGCCCATAACCAGATAATCTAGCAAATATTAACTTTGGATTGATCTTTGATAATGAGTCGGGGCCTAATCCTAATTTTTCCATAACTCCAGGTCTGTAAGTATCAATCAATACATCTGAAGAAGAACACATTTTTGTAAGAACTTGAACACCTTCTTTTGCCTTTAAATTAATTTTTATATATTTTTTCCCATTTGTCATAACATCCATCACGTTGGCTATGCCATCAATCTGTTAAAGAAAAATTTTTTTATTCAAAAACATGATAATTTATCTTACTAAAATTATTTCAAAGAGGAAAGTCATTTTAATATCTACATATTATTCTTGTCACTATAGGTATACAAAAAATTGATTAGATGGCAAATGAGCCACAGCTTGATTAATGTTAAAAAGAACTGCAGATGTAACTGCCAGCCATTATGGATAGAGTAATCTTTTCTTGAAGGACCACTGACAGATTAGTTTGGAAATGCAGCAAGGTAAGAAAAAAAACATACATAACTTGCTGCATTAAGAAAAAAACATATAACACATAAGTAATTACAAATATATTATTTTACGTATAAGGCAAAAAATACTTATCATACAGTTAATGTCAGTGGATTACCTTTATAAAAAGTAAAATGAAATAATTTTGAGTGTGTCAGTCCAGATGGTGTAGTTCAGTTATGAGGGTTTCAATAATATTATTATTAGTGGAGCTGTCATTAATTGAATTGAAATTTAACAGTAAATGAAACTTGCTGACCTTTTGGATTACTGTGACTGATGCACCAAAATCTGCGAGGATAGTACCACATAAAGGACCTGGAGCTAACCCCATCATTTCAATCACTTTTACACCTTTCAGAGCCATAATTACCTTAAATGCTTAAGTTTTTTGAAAACAAAATTGAAAAGTTAAGTCTATTTTTAGACATATGTTATCAACACATTTTCAGTATTATTAACAGTATTAATTCAAGTCACTATTTTACATATATGTATGTAACTATGTGTATACAATTATATTTCTTCAGTGTTTTAGTCAGAGATGGTTTGTTAGTTATTTTAATCGATTGTCGATATCGATCATACATTGCTACGGTCTCGATTAAATTTTGATGCAGGAGAAAACTGTTTAAATTAAAAATACAAAGTAATTTTAAGGTTATGTTTTTCAGACTTTTTTAATAATAATTTTAACGGCTCTGGGTTCTTGCCCTTTGCTCGCTTAGTTCAGTTATCTGTCATTTAAAGTTTTATTCGTTTAAAGAAGTCTTAATAATTCTTATAATTTATTTTAAATATTTTCATCAATTTCATTGAGTTTTGCGACCAAGATCAGACTCTGTAAATTGTAGTTTTTCAGATCCTCTAGTCGTTGCAAGGCGGACATTTTAAATTTGATAAGATTTTAGAATAAGATTTGGCCAGCGTGTGGCCAAATCTTATTTTGTTAATTTTCTCCTGTCGACATTTACACTGCCGGCCAAAAGTTTGAGACCACTTTGTACACAGGTTATAATTTGCAAAATATTTTAAATCTGCGT
>DWLR01005586.1:0-10824 GCA_018246295.1 Papilio alexanor hazarajatica
TAGGTATACTGAATAAAATATTAACAACAAACCTGGCATTTTTCACTCATGACACTTATGTTAGTTCTATTGTAGAAATTTGTTAAGTAAACAAATGTATATCATTTCCGATAACGACTATCCTTTAATTTAACTACTTATAACCTTTAAAACAAATGTCAGATCGAAAAATTGACATTTGAAATATGTCACAAATAATGCAGATGGCCTGTATTTGTGTGTCGTAACGGCTGGCGTAATAACCTGCTCAGTTATGGCTGTAGAACTTGGACTACGTTCGAATTTTTATTTGATCGTAAATAATTTTCATTTTTTAATAGGTGTGTAGGTAATTAATACGCTATTATATTATTAACTTGATCTTCAAAATCAAGGCCTATTTATTTAATTTTATAGATTAGTTATACAGCATGCGTTGCGGTGCCGTGTCGGGAAATAAAAGTAATTTTGTTTATTGGATACATAGTGTTATTACTTTTGAAAATTAATTATTTTTGTACCAAAATCCTTATACATAAACATTTTCAAAAGCGTAGAATACATAAAACATTAATAACAAAAAAATTAAAAAAAAAATGCTTTTCAATCTATAGCTTTAGTGAACGAACCTTAGACTTATCAGCGTCTCAGCTTCGATTGATAATGTCTCGAAGCATTTTACAATACAATTTTTATCTGAAATTTATTAATTCATGACAATGTAAACAAGTACTACTTTTAAATTCCCAGCATTTTTTACAAAGTCTTTACATTTTTATAACAAAACAACTGGTAGTAAAAATTGAGAATGAAGGACGAATACTAATTTACAATTCTTGAACCGATATTCTTAAAAGAACCTGTGTACGTAGTACTAACAGGGATGGAATGTACGTGCCAATAATTAAACAACATGTTGTATGGATAAAAAAATGTTCATTCGTCCAAGCCAAGGCTGTTAAAAACTCATTCCGTACAGATAATATTAGCTGACATTTAGTGGCAGCCATCGACCAGCTTCCAACGGCCTGGAGCACTTGACATTTTGCAGCGACGCCGTCAGACGAGTTTCGTGAACAATTATGACTTACAACGAATCACCAGTAATAACTATTACGGAAACCAATAAGTCAGTTGCTCTATTAGGCATTAACTTACGTATTTGATAGATCTAGACAATTTTACAAATATGTTTTTCGATCAATACTGTACCCGCAATTGTCCTTGTTAGAGTTCATTTGCACCTCGCAATATAGTTTACCTGTTAATTAAAATATATTTGATTTAAATAATTAAAAATGATACAATAATATTAAGTACACTCTGGGCTGATCTAAGACTATTAGAATACGATAAAAATAAAGATTAAATGTTTATGAGCTTATGTAGTCACCGAACATTAGATAAACCTCTTCCTTATTTGCCTCATACTTCTCTTAAATTACTTCACAACTAAAAAAAAAACCCTCCCCTTCCATTGGCGGCAATGGCTTTGGCTTTTAGTATGGTGCAAGTATCTTCCTCTGTTTAACTACTGATTCAAGTTCATTGAACGTATGAGACGAATCATTGTCATCATCGGCATAAGAAAATATTTAGTATTTTATAACTGCCCCGAACTGATGTTTATAAATTTGCAATCAATTGTTGACAGTTAATATACAATAGTCTAAATACCACACACAAAGTGGTCAGTAGGATATTATACATAGAGGCCACAGTCTAGTCTAGTTATTTCTTAGTGTTAATTTCATTCCTTCTAGACCTACTCAGTAACAATGTACCAACAAAAAACATTGATCGTGCTCGGCGTGGTTGTTTGTCAGTGGATGATGGTTACCACAATGAGGGTCGGCTTGATCGGTACTAACGCGGTGAGTAATATATTAACTCTTTTTCCATACATACAGGTACATATGTACAAATACACACAAACATGAGCATACTTAAATTCTTTCAGACTATTTTGTTACCAATTCAGGAAATACTGTTACTTTCACCTTAAATTTAAGAATTTCGTAAAACAGTCTATGGTGTATTTTTTAAAACATTTTTTGTATGAAACCTGAGACGAGCTAAATCTGTTGCTTTACTGTTATCTTTTAGTAAATATTTTTTTATTAAAGTTTAGAAATCAGATAAAGAAGCAAATGTTATTTTAAAAAATTAAACATCCAATTATGAAAATATTACCGTTCAATTAGTGGAGTGAAAACGTCGGATTTTTTTAATAAGTTGGAAGTCTTTGAAAAAAAAAACATTATTTTTTTCATGATTCGGTCTCAATCTTCAAAATCGATCCAGTCGTTTAGGCTCTAGGAGATCGCAATGGAACGGACATACAAAATTACATATCATACCCACATTCAAACATACTCGCAAGATACATTACCCTCCAAAAAGGTTTACAATGCAACTGTAACTGCCGACTGTGACAGACGTTGCGATGGTTAGGAGATAGAGAGATAGGAGACCTTAGGTGAGCCGACTTCTAAAAATAATGAGAGTATTAAATGTATAATTTCATCCATTTTTTGTTATTGTTGTTAGGTAACTTAAGAAATAGTGTTTCGCAAATATTTCATCTTCTTACATTTTTGACCTTTATTGAAACATAATTAAATAAACTTACAATACTAAAATAAAACTTAATAGTTTACTTTAAAAATTAACACACAAAAAATTGAGAAACAATTGCAAGGTGTATGGATTGAGTAATGAAATCACCTCCCTGCCCTTTTCTTACCTACGTAGGGTCGGCACAGTATGTACTACTCTCTGGATATAGTTTTTACGGACCGCCGCCTGCCTGACGTCAATCTTCGGAAATTCCTTCTTATCTTTTCCTTATGAGAAAAGAGTGGGTAGGGGAAGAGTGCTAGAGTTGGGCCTCCGGCACCACACTAAGGTGATGAAACGCAGAAAACTTCTACTTCACGCCTGTCTTCTGTAAGGTCGTGGTATTTTACCGATCGAGTAGGTCATTCGTGCAACAGATATTTATGTTGTGGACCATCCTATTACACCAACAATGAACTCAAAACTATTTAAGTATGGTTTTTGAAATATAAGCTGTTTTTACGTAGTATTCAACCCTACGAGTATGATGTCTAATGTTTACTTTGGAAAGGGTTAAAGAATGTAGGTAGGGTAGGAAGGTTTACATATAGGCTTGCATAGTAATATACTTATCGTTGTTGCCACCATGACGAAGTAAATAATTAAATATATTTTTTTGCAGATACCCGAAGAAGTTGCTGCAAGCAAAGACCATAGAAATACTCTGCTTGATTTATTAGATCCTGGGGCAATTCGGTATTCTCCCGGCGATCCAAAACTACGATCTAAGAGACGAGATATGTGTAATATTTTGTATTATTTGAATTAAAAAAAAATATTTCATGGACATGGTATGAACAAAGATAGCAGACGGTGCAATTGATCGGTAAATTGTTAAGTCACAGATGCAGTAGAGCATGAGCTTATTTTATAAATTAATATAATTAAGGTGAAAAGTTTGTTTGAACGTGCTAATCTCAGGAAATACCAATCGGGTTAGAAAATTTCCTTTTGCATTTGACATCAGAATTACTATTAAAAGTTATACGATGCGTAACGCCTAACACACATGTAAACAAAGCGAAATCGGAACACAGAGTTTGCCCCCCGATTGCTTTCGCGTCTGTGTGCTACAAACGTGAAGCTTTGGCTCGGCAGGTAGGCGCATTTAAACTGTTGAGCACAGTTACTCTATAACGTACGGCTATAATGGAGACAAACAAAAAACCCAAAACGTACAAGTTTTCCAGGACGTGAAATATTTTTGTAACGTTTGAATGCCAATTTTTCAGCGTACTTCAAGCCGATCGCCTCAGTCAAAAATACTGCAGTGATTCGTTTGGTGTTCCAAGTGTACCTCAATATCTTCCGGGCGACGTTAAAACAGGGCAAACCGCCGCTGCAGCCGAAGTTTCCGAGGTCCATAATCACCAGTATTAAAGAGATGTTATTGCCATAACTTGTTACAAAATAAACAAAAATCGGTATAAACTTTTTAACCCATCAGAGTTATTCCTTTTATTACCTGATCAAATTTAAAATTTGTGATGCGATATGTGAAAGCAATTGTATGTTATTAAATATTTCGTGTAACACGTTTTAATTACCTTACAACTAGTACTTATATTTAGCCGTATTTTTCTACCCACTTTCTGATTTGTAATTAAAATGAAAACTTATTACTCATGTATCAAAGACTGATAACAGTATCGATATATTATGCAGTTTTTTTTATATATTATTTGTAGTAGAAGGAGATAAGCCAAAAAGCTTGTTACCGGATATTAAGTGACCAAATACCACACATCGAAATATGCTATTGTCAAACTGTCAATAGTTACAAATGCGACTTTAAGGAGAAGTGTGAATAAGGAACAGGATTTAGAATATGGGATAGATAATGCGCAGTGACGGATTAACCGTTGAAACGCCCATAGGCAAAGACGCCTGTTGCAGATGCCTATGTCAATTAATATCACCTAAACCGATTGCTCGCTTGAAACCTCTATAGAAAAAAAGTGACAGGTATTCATAATCAACGTCCAAGTGCTGCAGCACCTAATTCATCAGACGAAGCTGTGAAAACTTTACTTCATATCTGTATCCTATGCTGTTGTTATACTTCCTCTCTCGAGCCGGGCCCTTTTGTTCAACAGATGCAGTCTCTACTACAAAAATAAAAATATGTAGGGCCATAAAATAACAATTTAATTTTAAGACTCTTAAAGCTATCAAAAGAAGAACTCAACCTAGTTAAAGATTTAAATCTAAATGTAAAATCTTTAGTTTACTTTACGACGATATGTTGGAATTTTTTTAATTGTAAGTTATTATACAGCAATCTATTTTCTTTCGGAGCCTCTTCTATGCAGTCTTTTTTAATCTTTATAATTTTTTACAATCTTTTTCGAATTCTGCCAAATTAATGTTAATACCATAATAGTCATAAAAGTGGGCTTGGTTTTATTAAGCTGTTCTTTTGTTTGTAATCTGACTTTCGTTGAGAAGTTCGCCGATTCCGGCTTTGTCAAGATTATACAAACTACTTTATATTGTTCTTATTTTAAAAATAACCTATATCGTGTATGCACTGATAATAGCAAATAAGTTCGTACAGGCTTGATCGTAGTGAGTTAAATGATATTCTACTGAAAATCACACCGAACAATTCACTGGAATTAGGTGGTGTTTTCGTTACGCACATGGGTGGCACTGTCATGTTATTGTATATAGGCGTGTCATTTACAATCCAAGATTAACATACTGCTTGTATTAATATGTAGCTCATTAATAATAAAAATATTTGTCACAACAAAAATAGTTTCCGAAGATAATAAACAAAAACAACAGCCTTATTCTAGTTTACATCATACTTTTTTTTTTAGATTAAGGCGTTGACGTCCCAATTTCAAAGTTGCTAGCGAAGTACCATTTTTTCATTATTATTTTTTTGCTTCGATGTATCCTGAATGATCTCACAATATCTCGAGATCTTAGTTGTACGCTTGGTGAGGGATTTAGGATGTTTTTTCTTAATTTTAATTTCTAGTTAAATATGACCACAAACTCCAGATTTCCTGGAGCATTCTGTGATAGTTTCGTAAAACATTTCAAAATTAATACGTAAAATAAGTTTAATATCAATAAAATCTGTAGAAGCGATAACTTTTAAAATTTAGTTAATATAAATTTACTCGTGCTGATTTAAAACGAAAAGATTGATATGGAATTCGTACACACCGATAGATTAGGACATCTGTTTGTTTGTGCAACGATTTTTTTTAAATACTAAGTGTCCGTTATGCAATGATTGTAAGAAATAAACTGCCTTATTGAATACAAATTCGACAGACGCATCTAGTTCCTTTCTTTCTTGGATCGTGGGCGGGGTGACATAGAGTATATAAGTAAAGCGAAATAACTATATCAAGTATTACAGTCATCTCGTTACCGAGGCGCCTCCGTCATGAAGGTACGGCATTAAATCAAGTGATATTTTTAAAACGGATTATTAAAAATGTGAAGTGTGAATCAAACATTTTGTTTGATATAAAATTTCCTTGTAATATGTGTTGTGTGTTTAATATGATAATTAAAAACAATCTTAAGTAAAAAAAAAATATATAAACATCATACAGTCAAGTAATATTTAGGATTACCTGGAAATAACAAAAACCTAAGTGTTACATGTGAGAGACGGTTATGAATGGTAACAATAGACTACGATAAAGAGCTAAATATAAAATACTCGTACAAAATAAAATAAAATGAATTAGAGTTTTACTATCGCTTAGTTTCGGTAATAAAATAAATTTATAAATCTTATATTTTAAGACAAAATATATCGCATTTTTCTATTATTTCGCTTAAAACTGCTATCAAAAAGCTTTGAATTTAATAGTCTAATTCTATAAATGAATAATATCTAAAAAAAAAATATAAGAGTGTCACAACTTTAAATTTTTTATCGTTTTATTTACCCAGAGAAAACAAGGAGAGAGAACATATTTAAAAAAATGAAAATGTTTATTGATGCATCAACATATAATTACTGCTGGATAAGCTTATATGTAGATAAAACTCTTACAAATAATTGTAATAAAATGTAACAGAATTCTAGCGGCCAAACCATTTATCAAATGACGCAATATTCAATTTAGGCAACATTTTAAAGTTATTAATTATAAATCTTGTTCTCAATATTATTTACTCTGAAATCATAATCAAAGGACAACCCTGCTTATAGATTTACTTATTTTGATCTACGTAAAACGCTTAACTTTCTAGTTAAATGAGCGAAAAGTTTAATCTCAATATTTTTTTCATACGTTTACATACATTTAAACAACAAAAAAATACTAGTTGAAGAATTGGGAATAATCATTTTGTATCTAAGATATAATCCTATATAATCCTTTGAAATTTAGTCCCATTATGTTATCGTATTTCGATGTCTTCCTATGTAACTAATCGTATCACACAATTTTCATATCTTAATGGCAATATGTAAAAACTGTTAATAATTGCCATTTCATTATCATAACATACTGTGGCTTTCAATTTTATAAATGCAAAGTGTGAATTTCAAAATAAGAAATTTTAATTCAACGAACCAGTGAAAAAAATATGATATATTTAAAGCTCTGTCCTGTAAAGTTTGCATTACAAACACAAGGAAGAAACCATCGGTTTACTTTTTTACGATTTTTAATAGCCTACTGTAGCTTAGAGCAAGGCTTAGAGTCGGACTGCGAAACATATGATCGTGGATTCGAATTCACAATTTAACTGCTGTCAACAACGTCCTATCATAACAATAAGTTTAATTAATCATCTCCCTATTCCCACTTTATTTACTCTTATTATTTACACTTTAGGTCGGCACAACATGTTTTCGTCTTAATAGTTGTTCATCGGTCATTGCTGTAATCACTTTTTTATACCTTCGACCATCATTTACAAAAACAGGCTAAGTTGGAGTGATTATAAGGGTTGTTGGTATTTTCGTTTTGCCAGTTTGTCTCGTTTTGATGAAAATTAACTTGTGTCCAGGCGTTGGTGGTGCTTATGTTGTGTGCTGTGGCGGGAAGCGCGGCGGGCGGCGCGGTGGCGTGGCCGGGCGCGGCGTTGTCGCTGACCGCTCCGCTGCTCAACACCGTCGTACAGCCGGCGACTAAGGGCTTCGCTTACTCTACTACACAGTACATCAACGCAGTAAGTGAAATTTTCACTATATTTTCTGTCTTATAATTTTCTAAGAGATCCAATATTTATAAAAAAAAAGTATTAAATAGAGTTGGTCTTGAGTTATAAATGAAAGGAAATTTACATTATAGAAATATGACAAAACATTTCTGTAACTTTATCAGTTAAATGTCTTTTTATAAATAATCTTTTTACTTTTTTAACAAACATGACACCGATTTCAATTCTATATAATTTTGTTTTTAACACATTAAGTTATTTAGAGCCATGGTACTTCTCATTTCCAAATTCCAGATCCATCAAACCCAAACAGAGTTTGTCTTAAACCTCAATTTTCTATATATCTTCGGAACCAATTAAATTAAATTCTAATTAACCGACTTCAAAAAGGAGAAGGTTCTCAATTCACTTGTATTTTTATTAAAGTTTGTTATATTAGTACATTTATTAACCGATTTCAATTTTCTTTTGTTGGAAAGGGGACATTCGCAAGTGGCTCCCATTCAATTTCAAATGTCATTGAATGTTGGGTTCTGAATATATGCAGACAAACCCTGTTTGTTTTTAATGGATTTGTAAGGAGACGTACCGTGGCTTGATGACGTAAATAAAATTATATACTCATACATTTGATTTGAAGTCAGATTAGTTTTTGTTAAAAATTTAAAAGATAACCTATTATATACTTTTTTTGTTTAAAGTTGATTAAAAATATTTCATAGTAAGTGACGTGGCGATCAATTGAGGCAGCCTACATCCAGCAGTGGTCGACCATAGGCTGAGATTATAATGATAATGAAGCGCCAACATAATAAAATTTATATAGTTCGAAGATATGATTATGGATCAGATGGAAAACATTTTGTTTTTTAATTACAAATAAGATTTTCATTATAAATTTACAACGCATATTTTGTTCTTTGCAGTTGCCTGTATCATATACGTATGGAGTACGACCACAATTC
Source organism: Papilio alexanor hazarajatica (assembly GCA_018246295.1). NCBI lineage: Eukaryota > Metazoa > Arthropoda > Insecta > Lepidoptera > Papilionidae > Papilio > Papilio alexanor. The sequence continues at coordinate 8,709 of DWLR01005586.1, forward strand.
CCGTATCAAGTTCCAGTAACAGCGTACGCACCTTTACCCGGACTGCCGGCGTATTATCCGGTAGCGACTGCTTCGTACATTCCACAGAGTAGTCTAATTTATCCTCAATTAGCACCCATCGCACCGGGTCAACCGCAAAGACCAGTTTCTGGCGCTCCAACTGCGCCAATTGCACCAAGTGCGCCAAGTGCACCCAGTATACCAAGTATACCACAACAGCCAAGTACACCACAACAACCAATTAATCCACCTGCTTCACCTCCAGAACAAGCGGCAAGTGATGCGGATACGACAGTAGTGGAATCAGCGGAATTTATCAATCAGCAACAGGACCAACAACGATCATCTAGCGCCGATAGTCAACCACAGTCAACTCCTGCAAACAATATTCCAGATCAACAACCCCAACCACAAGTTCCATCATATTTGCAAAATACACAAATTTCCCAATTCGCATCCTTCCCTCAAATTCCTCAGTTGTCACAAGGTATTCCGCAATTTCCGCAATTGCCACAGTTCCCGCAACTGCCATCAATACCCCAGTTCCCAGGTGCGCAAGGAGGTGTTTCGTTCCCACCGTTCTCACAACAACCGTCAGTCCCACAAGCACCTCCGACCCAAAGTGACTCTTCATCACAACAACCCCCACAGCAATCATTCCAACCCCAATCACCTTCCTCGTTAGGAGATTCATCATCTCCACAAATTCCACAACTGCCTTCTTTTCCACAGTTTCCTCCCTCTCAGGGTGATTTACCTTTACCACAAATACCGCAGCTACCATCTCTTCCACAGTTCCCTCCTTCACAAGGAGGGTCACCACAATTCCCACAACTACCGACACTTCCACAGTTCCCTCCTTTACAAGGGGGATCACCTCAACTCCCCCAATTACCATCACTCCCTCAATTCCCTCCAAGTCAAGGAGGTTCATTCATCACAGGTTTTCCTTCAGCCGATAACTCCAACAAAGGCTTAAACGACGAAGATACAATTTCAGTTGAATCCGCCAAATAAACTAATACGCCCAATATTATATTTGGTAGTATTCTAGAGTGAAGATATTAGTAATTATAAAGTTATTTAATCATTTAAAAACGTTAAGATGATATTGTAATGTTTTAGTTTTTTTTTTTCAAAAGATACGTTGGTGGATTCTCGTATTAAAACAATTCCGTAGCCCTAAATAATTTGGTGGCAGAGAGTCAAACGTCAAGGCTAAGGGTCTAATGAACAATGAAGAAGAGACGTTAACCAATACGGTGTAGTGTGTAGTAATCTATATTTTGTTTACCGTATTAATTATCTACCAGTACAGTCTTATGTATGTGTATACTTTTGAGAGTAGTTTACTGTTGCATTTTCTTTGTGAAAACCATTGAAAGTACCGGTATGAAAGTATGATTATTAGTGTAACTTTGTTCCAGCAATATCAAATAAAAAATCAATTTAAATTGTCAAATGTTTATTTTAAAAATCCTAAAGTACAATTTTTTCCCTATGACATTACCTTAATAAATTCCCTCATATTCGTTCCATCTACATCAGTTTTACTTCTATCCGTACATTTATTCAAATCGTCACTTACAATTTCTATAGCATATATGAATTTGTTAAAATTAAGAAAATAAAGGGACCTAGGCGAAAGTTTCGTAAACTTTCAATTAACAGAAAATAAATAGGTTTTTCTGTCGGTGTTGTCTGGACAGAGAATAGATACAGTCGAGTTCCTTGGCGGTATTCCACTTTAAAAGTGACAATCGCTTGAACGTTTCGTACACCTTGAGACGTTAACGCAGAAACAATAAACAATAGTGTTCGGTATAGATCATTTAATAATTTCCGTCTAATAATTTTGTATTTCGCGGCTAGTAATATATTTAAGGAAAAGTAAGTAAATTGAACATTTTTTTCTTTCTCTCCTTGCACAAGTGGGTATTTGGAAAAATCCCTCGCCGGTCGTGGGGCGCGCGGGCTGTTGCGGGGAGAGAGTCGTGTGCAAGAAACGGTAGGGGGCAGTCACTGTTGGACGTCGCCTAATAGTCGCGTACCGGGTCGCTTATTAGTATCGAAGACGTCATAGAAATTTAAATTTTATTACTTAAATTTAACGCGC
>DWLR01005587.1:0-10823 GCA_018246295.1 Papilio alexanor hazarajatica
AATATTATTATTTAAATCTTTGCATTTTTTAATATTGATTCCAAGAATTTTTTGATTCACCCTCGTATATATATATTATAATTTATTATTTGAATTTATTTGTTCCTTCCCATTGTTTTTTTAATTTACTCTTACAAGTTTTTGTGCTTATAAGCGCAAAAGGTTTTTTAAACTCAACAAAGCTAGCGTGTGATAATAAATATGTTTTAAATAAGATTTCCAGTGTGTTTTTCTGTAGTTTTTAAACTATGATACATATGATAATGTGATGTATATTTATAGGAGATGTTTTAAAATACGTTCGAAGTAGACACGGATCAACACTAACGTTATAATGAGGAAGGATTTGTTTGAAAGGGCTTACAGTAAAATTAATGTGTCGGGATATTTTTTGGCAATCACTTACAATATTCAAATACACACAGCTATACAGGATATGAAAAAGTAAGCAATCATTTTATAACAACGCGACAACGTAAATCCACATACATTCACTTATGCAATCGAATAATTAACAAAAATAAATTGAAGAAGAATGACAAAATCAATGTTTAGAAACAAATGATGCAATGCAATGTTTCAAGGCAAAAATAATAATAATAATAAAGAATATACGTGACGTGGGTTCCGTAATTGGTTTCAGACAAAAAATATTTCACGTCTAGGTATGTAGGCTAGGTAATATTGCCGTAAAATAGTTTCATTACCGTTGTGTTATGTTCACATGTTCAATAAAAACGACTCCGTAGTATTGATGCGTAAGTACGTGCCGTCTTTAGAAACTTTTTACTTTTTTTGATAAAAAAAAGTAAGCTCTAAGTGTAAACGTTGTTTAGAATTTAAACCTTGTTATTCAACGTAGTTTTCGCGTAAACGTACTTAACTGGTCCTAACCGATATAAATTTTATATTTCCTAGAAAAAAGTTCACGTGTTTTTCACTTGATCCTTCAAAATGTTTACTAAAACAAATCCGAAAAATCATCAAAACTTAAATTAAAACTTAAACCCCTTAAAAGTACTTCGAGGCAAAGTTTCAAACGCAACTCGGAAATATGTTCCTAATTCGTATTTGTAGTTAAAACAATTTTTTTTTTATATAACTGTAGCAGAATTTGTACTATCCTAGCTTTAGCCCACGACTTTGCGCGCATTCCTGCCCTTTTTTCTCGCTGGAAATTTTTATATCTTGATACGTTGATGTCTATAACTTGGAAGGACAAAGCCGAAATTAGCAGATTGTTTCGACCTTTAGGTGATCCTCATCATTTATTTAAGATTGAAAACAACGCCACCTAGTTGAAATAATATGTAATGATAGCTTTGCGTGTTTGTTTTATTATTATAAACTATTGATTTATATTTTATGTAAAAAGTCTTTATCTACCGAGTCATTACACTAATTAATACTTAACTTTTAGCTAGGTCGTACACGTGCTACGTGGCACTTATCGCCGCATGTGACCAACAAACACGACCCAGTGATTGTCTCATATGAGTCCGAATGTCAAGCGATCACCGCGTGCCGTTGAGGTCAAAGTATGTATTTTACGTTCAAAATTATTTATTGGTTTATTTATTAATTGAGGTTTATCAACAAAAGTATAGGTCGAGACACGAAAGTAGAACCTGCGCAGAACTAAATTTTCTCCACGCATGAAAGTACAGTCGAATTTTACAACGATACGACTTGCAGCTGAACTGAAGATGTTTTCACACAGTAGTGCATGGCGGAGGCCTAATTTTTGTCCACTTCCCTTCTCTAATAAGGAAAGGGTGGGTAGGGAAAAAGGATTTGACGAAAAAGGGGATGGATAGGAGCAGAAAATGTCAATTTTTCTGTCCATCCCCTCCTTCGTCTCGCAAAGGAAGGCAACGCAGATGCTTTGTAACAAGTAACACGTTGCAGATGTCTATGGGACGCGGTCACTTAGGTGACCGCTACTTCTTGTATAAGAAAAGAATAGCTAACTGGAATTTACATAACAACTCCTTAGAGGTCTTCTACTATAGTAGCGCCATGTTACACAACTTTTTGTGGTACCAGTAATTCACCCATATTGACAAGCAAACCCAAAAGATGGCGCTCTGAAATTATTTTATTTCAATTTTGTTGTAACTGAAATAAATTTGGATACTGATTATGTAGAAAAAGTCATAAATCTTTCATATATGCTTGCTTATCGTAGATCCACAAAATAGCAAATTATATAAAAAACTATAATAAAGAAATCAAATATTGATGTTATAAAATATTTAATATTGGTATATTGATTAAATATGTAAATAATACAAAATAAGCAAATAATTCAATATTTAATTAGTTACGAAAGTAACATACGGATGGAATATAACAACATTATCAAAAAATTTTGTTTATTCATATCAAATATTATTTTTCGAAACGGTTAAATATTATTCAACTAAACATAAATTATACGAAAGATTAAAAAAGTAATGTTTATCTGAAATATAGTGTTAACGTTGGAAGTAAAAGCGAATTAGTTAAAAGTGAATTGGCAAAAAATATAAATACCTACGTTGAAAATGATAAACGATTTGAGCGATATTGATATCTCAGCAGTCGTTCCAAGGTCAAAAAAATTGCGATAGGTTAAATTAAACAATTACCTAGGATGATGTAGCCGTCCATTCTTCTCCAATACTTCTGGATTACCATCTCGACGTGTGTACCAACGTTTACAAGAGACATTTTGATTGCCACCAAGATCCCCGTTATAAGAACAATCCCCCATAAACTATAAAGCCCAACTACCGATCCATTGCGTCGGTTTTAACAATTGCGGAATTACTATTTCCTGATCAAAAAACTAAGCATTTCTGGTTCGTTACTGATACGCAACGCAGATTAAGGTACTGTCAAAAGCAATAAATAAAACCTTTTTTTCTATTAGCTCCCACGAAAAAGTTTTTAATTACATTTTTGGTTAATAATTAGTAAGCGAATGCATTGGAATGCACCGTAGAATATAACTACAAATACCCACAGATAATATTGATTGTAATTAAAAAATGAGACAGTAAAATCTAATTTAAAAAGCACACCAAAAACGGTTTTTTAATTACATTTTTGGTTGAGAACGTTGATAATAACGTAATGCACCGTCACACTGTCAAATAAAACTAAAACACGGCACAGATTATGCACAGTGAGTTGTCTGGCAAAATAAAAACTATTTAGAGAGCGCGCACAAAAAAGTTTTTAATCACATTTTTTTTTTTGGTTGACAGTGCTTATATTCTCTTTGGTGCTAACAGCGCGCGAGTGTACGCTTAAATGAATAATAAAATGCATTCACTTTCAGAGCAGGGAATTAATAACAATCTCAAATGAGGGTCAAATGATAACAACAAATTACCCGGTCTGCTTTCAATAATGACCTTTGTTTGCGCTTAAGAAGACGTTCGATAAGGGATACGTTAATTACATATTATGACTATGTTTCCCTTTCGCTTCATTAATGTAAAAAAAAAATTGTATTAATGGTGAGAGGGCAAAGGAATGTAGGTTGAGGTAAATTTTTTAAAATTATGTTAGTTCTTTCTGATTCATTATCGATTTTCTTCTGTGTTAATATTTTTAAAGCAGTCTATGTTAAGTGGTAGAAAAAGCTGGTGGCGGGAATACTTTGAAGGTTGAAGTTAGACGGATGAAATGACTGCCATACTGAATTAATACGGATCCAAATATAAGCGAAAATTAAATAGTATCCCAAGCATATACAAGTCTAAAGCAATTATTAAATACTAAAGGCTCTAGTGTCGCGGACGACTTTGTACTTGCGTTGTGGGATTTCCTAGTATTGATAAATATATTGGTTTTTAAATGAAAACTTTACGACTCGCACGAATTATTAAGTATTTCTTTGTTCATATTTTAATATACGTGGCGGTGTGTAATATGCGTTAAATGTAGTGACTATACAATGCACAGTTCATGTTTTAATATTACATAATACCATAACAACAAACAACATACTAAACCTATGTTACACACATAATCACGAATTAGTTCATTCGAGAAGGCAGGCGATAATTAAAGGTGATAAAGTTGGCAACACTTTTTGTCCTGACAACAATTGTAATGGCCCCTTAATGTTAAAGTTATTATTGTTTATATATTTTAATATTTAGTACGTTTTAGTTTTATTTTATTATTTCTAGTTTAGTTTAGTTTTTTTTTTAGTTTTCATTTGTTGTTTCCATGTTTTTTCCTTTTACGAAACGATTTTTTTTATTAATATAGACATGTTTATCGGTGAGAACATTTAAATAGTTTGTAGCTGTTGGTTTTTCTTAAATGTACAAAATAAAATAAAGTAGAAATACTAGAAAACTCAAGATAAGTTATCTTACATTAATATTTCGTAAATTTTGTTTCGTCGTTCGTCAATAGAAAATTAAGATAAGCAATCTCATACCAACGGTCCAGGTGAGAGAACACATGTCAAAAAATCTTTTCGAGTACTCTTCGAAATAAATCCAAAAACAAATTGTTATAGCACGATTGTAAGATGTTTATTTATTAAACCCGAAACGAAAGTTCTTAAAAGGAATGTTATCGGAAGATAAATAAGAAGTCATTCTCGAAAATTGGATTTTAAAATTGTACCATATACGCAAACGGGCAGTTTATATACATGCATGCAGTTTAAAAGTTTTATAGTATATATAAAATTGACATATTATAAATAATATAATATGTCAACTGTAAAAAGTGATGCTATTTAGTTTCGGCTAATATAAAAACGAACGGTACTTGACATTATTTGAATCTATCAAATAGTCAATTAGCTTGAACCATCTATATATGTATATTTACAGTTAGTGTTGGATAGATAGATCGGTTGGCGTAGTGGTAAGAGTAAGCCTTTCACGCCGCAGGCCATGGGTTCGATTCCCATACAGGACAAACATTTGTGTCCATGAACATATCCGTTTGTCTTGAGTTTGGATGGAAAGACCACCAGAGGAAGGGCAGCTGTGTCCAAGCTAGGCGATTATGGCTCATTTCCCCCCAAATGATGCGATAAATGGGGGAGGTCTATGTCCAGCAGCGGACGATCATAGTCTGAGATGGAGATCCATGTATTTACCATTTATTTTTATACCATTAGATGGCCATTGAAGGGATTTGAAAATTTCCCATTTATGGCCTATTGAGTCATTTGTTTGCAATAATAATATCGTTACAAATATTAACTGAGAAAAGCATGTATTGGTTTTATTATGAATCGCCTATAACTGATGAGTGGTGATAGTGACGGGCTCGGGATGGCAGGAGGTGGCGAAAGACAGAAAACAGTGGGATTGGAGAAGGCTTTTACCCGAAAAGGTGTGCCAAAAACACGCATAGCTGATTAACCTTTGCCTACACTTCAGGTTTAGTGGCGTGATTGCTTTTTTATTACAACATTATTCGATTAATTTGTAAATCATTCCAACTGAGCATTGCTATTAATAGAAAATCGTTATCGACATGCGATTATATTGTAACGTGCGTAACAGATAACAAATAATTGAAATTATAAATTTTGACGATGGCATCACTTAAACTAAAACCATCTACCATTATTAAAAACCCATTTAGATGTAGGAAATGGCGGTACTTAAGGTTTAAATGGAAGAAAAATGATATTATTATAAATTTAAATCGACTGCAAATCCACTGCCTGTTTTGTCGTTTATTTCTACGTAATTTTCTATGATAAATTGTGAAATAAGAACTTTTGTAAAATTATTTTTTTATTACCTGTGTACTAGTATACACATATTTATGTATGTCCATTCCATTGCGATCCCTTCTAGGCAAAACGGCTTGACCAATTTGAAGAGAAGTGTTATATACTTCTGTATAGGTTCTTCCCCGGAGTGTTATATATTTCTGTATAAGTTCTTCCCTGGAGTGTTATGTACTTCTGTATAAGTTCTTCCCCGGTGTGTTATATACTTCTGTTCATTTATATGAGAGAATAAAACGAGGAAGCCGTTTACCTACACCCATACACCAGCTATCAACATCCATAAACTTAGAAGAGTTACGGATGGGTTAGTGAAAGTCTTTGTGTAGGTGAAAAGAGAGAGAGAGACTGAGACAAAGTCCATAAGATAATCGAGTGTGAAAAGGAAGTGGTTAAATTCTTGCAATCTTGCAGATCCCTGTTTATCCCTGCTTTGACAAAAACAGGTTTATTAGTAAAAGCGCACATTTAAAAACTTTCATAATTTTTGAAGCCCTCTAGTGCCTAAACTAAGCAACTTTGGAAATTGGATTAAATCGTCATATTCTTGGCCAGGGAATCTATGGTCCTCCGTTGTAGACGTTATTTCTGAACACCTGAAGATATTTGTTGTCTTTTTTAAAAGTAGCTATCATCAATCATTCCACGTAAGTGACATTAAGAATGTAATCTCGACATTTAGTCAAGAGATTGTGGCTATCGAATTATAGACAACGAAATATTTTTCAATTATTGCTATAACCGTTGGTAACATGGATATCATTTGTAGATAACTTCACGTCTGAAAAATATACTAGCATGAATCGTATTTTGTATAGAACGAGACATAAAAGTAAATTAGAATTGTCAACTGTACACGCGCATTAACTGTCATGTGATTCCAAGTCTTTTACTATACTAAAGTTTATTTATTAACGTAACAAGTCAGCTTTTTTATATGAGATCCTAATCATTGCATTAGAGCGGACTGACTCTTATGACATGTCTTTAGAGCAGTTTTAACTGACAGAATTTATTCTATACAAATACTAACGACCCGCCCCACTTTCGTACGGACAGGGGGGAAAATGTCAACCTTTGTTCTGTTGGAATGTTGTTCCAAGTGTACTACGTTTTCTTAAAAAAATATTGTCATATTTCAGTTTGTCATCTTTCAACATCCTCATAAATTTTTAAGCAATTTGTGAAAACCTTATGAAAATACCTTCAGCATTTTTTCCGTTTATAGCATACTGAGGGACAGATGCGGCAAGAAACTTTGTTGTTTTATAATATAAAGCTTAGTAGCTTTATATTATAAAACAACAAACAAGTATATTAAAAACTATAATAATAAAGACATATATGTCTGTTTGTAGTAAGAAACCTCTGAAATAATTGGACCAAGATTTGAAAACTGAATATTCCCATTATTTTGTCTTTTACTTAATCAACAAAATGTAAACAGGCAGATGAAATCGGTTATAAAAGTTGCAATATTAATTGAAAACAAAAAAAAAATACAAGCGACACAAACACTAAGAAGTTATGGCAACATCTTTATAATTCCATTGTTTTATGTGTCACGATGTAATCTGCTTGTGTATTTGCTAGACGTGGAGTGAAATAATTCTCAGTGTTTGCATTTGGATATAAAACGATAACATTAATTTTCGTTCACTGACAACTGCGTCAGGGTTGCGAGATATTAATATATAGGTTTTTCATTTCACAAATTTGGACTTTTGCGAATCAATTTCAGATCTTTAAAAGTCCGTATCCAATGTTGCATAATGTTGAAACTAATTTGAAAAAGTCCAAATTAGTGGTAAAAAAATCTATATATAAAGGTAAATTTTAATCCGTAAACAATTTTTATTCAACAAGCCGACGACATGGGTAAGAATTTCACCTAATTGTTAGTGAGGCATTTTATTGAAATAGATAATAAATAGACTGACCGGTTGGCGCAGTGATAGTGCCTCCCACGCCGCAGGTCGTGGGTTCGATTCCCACCCAGGAAAAATATTTGTGTGCATGGACATGTCTTGTGTCTGGGTGTATCTATACATTTATGTATTTACAAAAGAAAAGTATTAATATATGTAGTATATCAGTTATCTGGTTTCCATAGCACATAAAAGTTTTGCTTAGTTTGTGATCAGATGGCCGTGTGTGAATAATGTCCCAGAATGTCCCAGAATATTGATAATCCCATGATAATAATCTACTATTATTCATATTTTAACTACGGCTAACATATCTGCATATTTTAGCCGTAGTTAAAATATGACTGTCCGGTTGGCGCAGTGGCAAGACACTTGCCTTCTGCGCCGCAGGTCGTGGGTTCGATTCCCACCCAAAACAAACATTTGTGTGCATGAATATGTCTGTTTGTATGGCACTTTCCCCCCAATGATGTAGTCAATGGAGGAGGCCTATGTCCAGCAGTGGACGACCATAGGCTGTGGTGGTAAAATATGACCACCCTATTTTTGAGTTGCCACCTTGGACCCGAAAGACGATCGTAATTGTACCACGACCATGGTATAGTGCGTAATTAAACACGTAAAAAATAATTTTTGATTTAAAAGAATTATAACTTTAATTAGTATGTGTACACATACGTGCAGTGTTATTAAGAAAACATATTCAACTTACATCTTTACATTTTATGATTAGACACCGTCTTTTCTACTATTATCATACAGTTGAACAAACTTCAGTTTAATATATAGTTTATAGTCTGTCATAGATCGGTAATTTTTTATGATAAGGGAGAAATAAAGTCGCCTAATGCTAAAGAGGAACCGCCTCTCATGAACATCCGTAACACCAGTGAAACTGATAATGCGCTGCAGGTCTTTAAGAAAGGAGTACGCTCCTTTCTTGAAGGACCCTAATTCGTGTTGGTTTGGAAATACCGATCGAAAAGGATCATTCCACGTAGAGGTTGTGCGAGACAGAAAAAAAAATTTACGCGAAAACAACGCGGTAGTGGTATGACAATCATTAAGGATGGAATAGTTCGCTTAAAAGCTAAGGAAGTAACTTAAGACTTACCGCTGATAGTAAAAACTGGGTTTCCGTTAATACGGGGCGAGTATTCTTCGACTTTATCTGACGGTTTGACAACATCGAGCGCTCCAACCATGCCTGGACAAAGAAAAATATACCTTATACTCATATATCTTAAAATCAAATTCAAGTAAACTTTAAATAGGTACGTGAAAGCGATACAACAAATAGTAAGTTGGCAAGACATTGCTCTGCTTGATCTCTAGTTTTTTTTGTACGTAAGTGTATCAACAAGAATGCGTTCATTTCAAAAAGGTACGCTTACTACGTACGTAAGTTCTTTTATTCGTGGTAATACAATAAAAATTAGATTACAATCTGTAGAAGTATGTACTATTTATTCTTCCATATAAGCTTAAAAATAAAGTAGTGTAATTTGTATTGTACCCCATGGCATTCACAGATACTATATCTATGAATACCATGGGGTAATTGATTTATTATTTATTTGATTTTAAAATCCCACAATCGAGAAAAGGAACAGTTTTTTTTAAATTTATAACTAGATGGCGTAATTCTTAGAGTTAAAACAATTTATTGATTTTTTTATATTATAGATGGCATTATTTTCAATAAATAAAAGAGATCTTATTAATTGTAAGCATTTGGACTTATAAAAATAAGTATAATAGGAAGTTATAGAAATACCAGCCACATTACCCGCGGCTTCGTACATATGCGTTTCTTATAATGACCATGGTAAATAACATTGTAATGGAAGATATTGTTTCTATCCCTCGGAAACAGTTTTCATTTCGAGATAATTGAAAGGTACTCAATATCTGTTTATGTACCTCTGAAAATGTGTGAGCGGCTTGAAAGCATGAAGGGGTAACAAACAATGCTTATAATAATAGCATTTAAAAAAATGGTACAGTCACCGACCTACGACAGGCTTGAAAATTAAAAAAAAGAAGATAGTTTATTGGACACCTGACAAAAGAACGTACTTAGACGGCTTATAATAAATACGATAAAGGAATATGGATTTATGATAAATTATTTAATGTAATAATAACGCTGAAATTTTAAAATGTAATCCTAGATACCGAGATCAATAATAATCAAAACTTAGTAATGTTAAGTGATAAGATGTGAATGTTGGTTTGTTCCGGGTACATTCAAAAGCTATTGAACCCTTTTAAAAATAATCTTTCATAGTGAGCTCTACTATCATTCACAGAAGCTTGACGCCTACGAGTACACTTTTTATTTGTAATTTACCCGAGCAAACCTAGGACGGGCTGCTAGTCTTACAAATATGTGGATTAAAAGTTTTTACCCAACTGTTGTTTGTACCCCCACTGTTCGTTGTGGCAGTGAAATCTTAAACCGAAGCCGCACAAATGTAAAATGTTGAGGTCATTGTATTTAGGTTAATAAAATGAACTTGTTGATAAAGTGAAATTGGAGATGTTTTTAAATAAATGCTCTAAACAAAATTTTTTTGAACCACACATACGTACATATTTGTAAAATTATATTTTAACGAAAATAGACATACGTATAATTATGTATGTACGTACGTCCAGGAATATAGTAATCTGACAGAAAAAACAAACAGTTGTGAGTTACTGGAAACTTATTTACAAATATTTTACTTCTTCAATTAATCGAATAAATCGAAGCAAGGAAGGGTAACAACTTTTTTTACAAGGATACGAACGAATTCATTGAATTTCGAAACTATCAATAATTACGAATTCGAGCTCTTTAAAAGGAGGATTGATAAGAAGAATTAATCATCACATCATCACTTTACCTATGACACTCCATCACCACTAATGACACCTCACACATCAAAATCGGTCAAACCGCTTAGCCACACAACACAGGTCACAATGAAAAAGATAAACATACACCACCTCAGCCTATCATCGTCCACTGCTGGACATAGGCCTCCCCCATCGATAACATCATTTGGGGGTGAAATGTGCCATAATCGCCACGCTTGGCAGGCGGGTTGGCGATCGCAGTATGTTTCACCGTACTAAGAAAAGGACGC
>DWLR01005588.1:0-10822 GCA_018246295.1 Papilio alexanor hazarajatica
ATACGCAGATTTAAAATATTTTGCAAATTATAACCTGTGTACAAAGTGGTCTCAAACTTTTGGCCGGCAGTGTATTTAACCTCTTTGGTTTAACCAGGAAGGTCGAACTGGCCACTTACACATAATGCCATATATTATAAAACAGATAAGTGAAAAAAAATTTAAATATCGCAATGAAAGAAAAAAAAAAAGAACAGTGAGTGATGTTGCAAAATGTAACAAGGTTTAATTAAATGTGAAATTAATATTATTTATATAGTGAAATATATTATAAAATGTAAAATAATTATTGTAAATATTGGATTTATTAATAAATAAATTTATTTACAATGGGCAATATGGTTTAAAAATTATTAAACAGTGGTATGATATTTTGTGAGAATCAATCATCCGTTTTGGAAATACAGCAACTAAAGATAAGATTGTTCTCTGGGACAATTGCTTTATATTATCTTATGTTGATTAAATGATTTAAGGCATTTACCTCAAAAGTATTCTTGTTATAGTCCTTCTTCACAGCATTTGGGAATCTTCTTTGAGTTCGTTCAGCCAACAGTATCATTTCATTCTGCCCTTCATATGTCAGAAACTTTTCTTCTTCAATTTCCAATTTGTTAGACCACTTTCCAAAATCATCCAACTGTTCTGAATTCAAGGGCCCTTTAACACACATTTATTTATTCCTTCATCATTGCATTTAAGGCCAATAATAATAGAAGAGTTGTTAGATATTACCTTTTACAAGTTTATGTTGCAACAGAATTTCATGTTTTAAATCTTTAAGGATACTATTCATACCCAATATATCCTTTGCACTTGGCAATCTTGTACCATGGCGTATTACCATCCAAATTTTTGTATCCTTGCAATCTAAATATAATAATAGTTAGTTCGTCACATTTTATCAACAATTACAAATGTTTAGCGTTACTTACATGGGTATTTCATTCTTGCGTCTTCTTTATTGTACTTGAATCTGTATGGAGTTCTTGTACCTAAATGTTTACTAATATCTTCAATTTGAATACTCATTGATGAATTAAGAATGGAATAAACGATAATTGGCACCATCCAACTATACAACAACATGATTTATTGTTTTTAGTTGAGTATTGCTTAAGAGAGATATAACGTAACAGAACAGAATAAATGAGAATAAATCTCAATTTTGATCGAGTCCATCCATACCGACTCAAAAATTACGTTGACAATGACATTGACAGCTACTACTTATGTTTATCTTTGATTCACAGTTCAATATTATTTTTATACTATGAATAATAATAGATAACAATTTCAATTACATACCTTATATAAGTGTATTCCCGAGGAGGGTTGGTGTCACGTAGGTGACAGGTAGGTTTGATGGCCGTAAAACTATAACCAAAACCAGTAACAGTATGAACTACAGTAGAGTCCAGGGATATATAGAAAAGTAGTACATACTGTGCTAACCCTACGCAAGTGGGGAAAAGGCAGGAAGATGCGAACTATAAATAAAAATAAGCGTTTGACGTTCTTACAAAAACAAAACAGACTTAAAATTTATATTATTTTATTTTTAAAGCCATTGATAGCCACGATAAATCTCTGGTTTTGTACGTATCGTATCACGTACATCTCGGCAACATCTAGTTTTATTTATAATCATTTATAATCACGCTAATGAAGCGTTAAAAATCCATTAAATCCAAACAGGACTTTCGGACATGATTCGGTTACTAAGATTACCTATATTTATTATACTTCATAACACTTCTGGTGCAAAGGGTTTAAAATTGTCAAGTGCCTAACATTATATTTTATAATTTTTGATAACAATCAAACAAAAAGTACTTTCAAAGAAAATATAAGGCACTTTCAAGAACTTTCAAGTTCAATAAAGTTCAAATTCAACATGTGACATAATTTTCAAACTCTATACTCTTTGTCAAATCTCTAGTATACAATGTTCCTTGGTTTCTTGCAGCGGTGTAAAAGTAATGAAAAATAGAGTACCCGTATGCATTCGTTACTATAACAATCAGTACAACGAGTACTATCGTATCGTTAACTTACTCGTTACTTTTGATACCCGCATATCGCATCAGGTCATGTTGTATATTGCGTACGGTATAACGTTGACGTCGCGTCGTTTGTACTTTGTAGAAAAAATACTGATACGTTATATACATATTTTGAAGCTGACTTGTCGTTTTGTGTATGTAAATCTAAATTTGATTTGATTCAATTTGTAAATTGGTATAAACTACAAGTAAACTGTAATTTAATTACCCCAAGGATCTGACGTGAAACGACTGAATTTGCAACTGATTTACTGTTTCGAATATTTGATCCGTGAAAATATGTAATGCCACATAAAACCACAATCCGTCATGCATTGACTAATTAAAAAGAAATAAATAATTATGTAATATTAATTAAATTATTTATGAATCTAAATAATTTTTAAAAACTTTTAAGAAATATTTACATATCGATAATTTTAATTTTGTTATCAAATTTGTTTTTAAATTTAATACTAAATAAAAAATAGGTAATTTTAAAATGAATAAGTAACGTCGTCTATTATGCGATTAACGAAATACATTTGTGTGTAACGTTTCGTTACTTGGTACTAGATGGCGTAACCGTTACTCAGTACCGAATACATACGGTTTGCTACAGCTCTAGTTCCTTGTTCTTTGCAGCTTTTTGTTAAGAAAGCATGACAGAATTAGAATACAAATTTTAAATTTCTACTTGAAATAAACTGAATTGTCAAGTTGTGAGTTAAATATCAGATAATTTTACTTTTTAAAAGTAGTGTTTATTGAATAAATGAAGTGATATAGTGATAGTTTAGGATATTTTAATTTTTTTTAATTAAAATTGGCCGTATAAATTTGATATATTATAACCTCTAAAGAGATGGCTACTGCATATGGAATTCATGTTGGTAATAGCTCTGGTTGTTTGGCTGCATATTCGAATGGCGCCCCTGCCGTCATAGCTAACGATGCCGGTGACAGAGTTACTCCTGCTATAGTAGCACTGAATGCTTCAGAGTGGGAAATTGGTCTGCCGGCTAAGTCAGGACAACCCTCATCTAAATCTATTATAAAACATAATAAACGTCTTATGAATTGCGACTTTACCGAAGAAGATTTAGCTTATGTGGAAACTTCATCATCTTGTCGTATACAAAATGAGGAAAAAGTGGTGTATGAGTTTGAAACTAGTGAAACAACTCTTTGTTCAAATCCAGACAAAATAGCCACAAAAATCTACTCAAAACTTTTCACTATTGCTAGTCATTCCGTAGGAAGTGATGGTGATTTAAAATTAGTTTTAGCAGCACCCCTGCATTGGTCAAGTGCTAGTCGAGAAAGACTTACAAAATGTGCTGAATTAGCTGGATTTGATGTACTCCAAGTTATCAGTGAACCAGCAGCTGCATTGCTAGCATATAATATTACTGAAGATGCAACAGAGGACTTGAATGTGTTAGTTTACAGATTAGGAGGTTCTACTTGCGATGCTTCAATTGTAAAAGTATCAGGAGGATTTATGACAGTTGAAAAAAATATATTTCGTTCAGATTTAGGTGGTCAGTGTTTGACTCAAGATCTTGCAAAATACATAGCTCAAGAGTTTAAACAAAAATGGAAATTAGATCCGCATGAAAGTCGTAGAGCTATGGCCAAGTTGCTGCACCATGCTGATAATTGTAAACATGTCCTGTCAACTCTCAATTCTGCACATGTGTTTATTGAGTCTCTTTTAGATGGTGTAGACTGGAGTCAGAATGTAACAAGAGCAAGATTTGAAAACATAATTTCATCAAGAATATCAGCATGCATAGAACCAGCACAAAAAGCAATTGATAGTTTTGATGGCAAAATTTCCAAAATTGTGCTGTGTGGTGGAAGTATGAAAATACCAAAATTACAGTCTGCAATTGCTAATCTGTTACCTAAAGCTGAAGTTTTATCTGGTATTAGTCCCGATGAAGTTATTGCTGTAGGTTGTGCTTATGAAGCTGGGATATTGTTAGATATGCCTGAATCTAACTTTACAGATGTTAACACAGAAGTGGAATTTTTAGGAAAAGATATTTATATAAAATACTTGGATAAAACTATTAAATTGTTCAAGGAGGGAACTCCACCATTCTCTCAAATAACTACAACTGTAGATCCTGGTGAGGATGTAAAATGTATAAATTTTACTTTACATGAAAATCCAGATAGTGAAGAATTTGCTAAAGAGTCAGCTAATGTTGAAAAATTAAATAAACCGTTCACATTAAAAGCAACCCTGGAGCAATCAAAAATTTTACTGCATCTGGAATAATATAAAGATTTAAACTGTATTTTGTATTTTAAATACTAATAGTATGTATATAACAATGTTAAAAGTGAACTAAATAAACCTGTTATACAGTCTGCACTGTTTTATTTCCAAAACTTATAAGACTTTCAGAGGTAAGAGTCAAAAATAAGCTTTAAACTAAAGCTCTAATATGAATAGTTATTATCTGAAAAAGGATTTATTTTATATAACTTAACAACTGTTACAATTTTGATGAAACATCATGTTAACATGTTTTGTTAAAAAATAGCTTTTTTGAGATTTCTATGGGTATATTTTAATTATCATTGTAACTAAAAATCACTATTAAAAACAGAAAAGAATAATAGTAATTGTAGTGTATAATTATGAAAAATATATTTCATGTGCCAAAAATTATAACTTGCTATGCATAACTATAACATTGATTAAAATTTTAATACATTGATTGCCTACCCTTATTCAAACTTTATGAAAATCGTATACACCAATTATTACATAATTAAACAGACATTAAAATATTTCTTTTATCAGAATTTTTGATTACAAAATGCTTAATGTATGAAAGAGTAAGCAAATGTTTTATTAATTAAAAGAAGAAAGTAGAAACTAACTTAGATTTTTTCGATTTCTTTATACTGCTTTATACCATAAACTTTACCATTTCCTTCTTTAAATTCAAAAAAAATAAACTGTCAGTAGGGAAAATAGTGTATTTTATATGTTTACAAATTACTCAATTATAGATATAATTCTCACAAAACTACGTATCGATTTTTAATGGTTAAGCGTCATGGATTGTAAAAAAAAACTATTTTCTTCTAATCACTAAATATTTTTTTGATTTACAAAATGCAGTTTAATATTTGCAAAAATTAAATAACTATTTAATTTTTTATTTAGAATCGATTGTTCATGGTACACCACTCCACTCCAAAGAGATAAAAATGCCCTGTGGTGTATCAGCTCCAGTGGCTCAATTTTATTCAGGGTTCCAGCACATTACTGAAAAAAGTTCGCGCCTTTTTCATGTATTATCTAGATTCAATGCACTCTACACTCATTAACTTAGTAACCTATTTTTCATCCTAATATTTGTTTAAAGTTATTTTTATGTAAAAACTTTCAGAAGAATATATCGTAAATGAAATAGATTTTAAAAATGGATAAAAACTATACCGACGAGCGCCTAAAAAACATAATAGACAAATTCTCCATTTGTAAAATTGTAATGATAAAAGTTTAAAATAAAATAATATTTTTACGAACATTTTGTATTTAATGAAATATTTCAATCGGTTTATTCAAATAGGAGTATTTTAATGAAAAAGAGGAATGCAAAAAATTGAGAGAAGCCAATTCAAAACTAGAAATTGAATTGAAGGAAAGCCAAGAATTAGTTGAGTCACAGCGTTATCATCTACAAAACACACGTGAAATGATTGGAAATCTACAGGAGACTGTTTCTCAGTTGGTATATCTTAAAAGAGATGCAAAAAGATTGAGTGACGAAATTATTTCGAAGGACAGTACAATTTCTACTCTGGAAAAGGTATGTTGATATAAATACTATGATTTATCGAGGAACAAAAACTGCTAGAGTTAGCAAATACTAGTTGTTTTTTGTTGTGTTGCCAACTTCAAGGAACTATAGTTACAAGTAGGACTAGAAGAAGTTTACGCATCAATGATTAATATATGACTTGGACTGTCGACCGGTTTTATTTACTTAGTAAAGAGTACATTTTCGATTTATTTTTGTGTTTATTCTTTTTAATCAACTTCTTAAATTGGGTCATTGTACTCAAGTTTTCATCATAAAAAGCTCTTGTGCCTTGTCGTAAGTCCATATATTGCTAGTAACAGTTTAAAATGCTATCATTATTTCAAATTAAATTTTATTGATTATTGGTCAATTTGATAGACCAATTTATTCAACAGAAAATTGAATTCCATGAATAGTGTTTACTGATGTACACGTTTCTTTATGCTGTTATTAGCGTAAACACTGGGAATAGAACATCGTAGTGTACTCGTACTTATTGGTGATAGTATTGTATTATACCAAAATATCCAATCCGTGGATGCTGCTATCCATACCTTTAAAGACTTCAAGGATATATGTATCTACATAGATAACGACTACGATATCCCAACATGAACGAAATTTAATTTTTTAGAGTGCGAGGTATATTACTTAAAATTAGTTTAAAAGGCGTTTTTATTAAAATTGTGATGCCTAATTACCGCCACATAATAAAAAGTAGGCCAAGATTGAGTGTAAAATAAAACTATAAAACAGCTGTATCAATAAAATGTAAGTATATAGAATTCATTTGTTCTATGGAGGATAAACAAACTATGATCCAGAAACAAAATGAGGTTCTAATGGAGTTACGCATGTCATATGAAGCGCAAATAGAAGAAGTTAAAGCTGAGATCGAGAATAAAAGTAAGTTTTATTTATAATATTTCGTCGTTATCATTAGTCTATGTTATTTTACTACTGGACATGGTCTTTATTGTCACTACCTTCTTCCATATGTGCCCTCCGTATTGCAAATCCATAGTTATTTCGTTGTATTAGTTTTTAAAGATCTTTGGTTCAACTAGGAGAAGGCCACTTCTTCCCATTCGAAGACTTTCTTACTTATCTATTTTAGAGGACCTTTATGTGAGATTATCCTAAATCTGTACGTAGTAAAGGTTTGCATACCCGATCTCTTCCGCCTAACATCGAATGGAATTGCGTTGATGCATTAGACTTGAAGTTGATAAGGTATACAATTTACTTCTTCTTCTAAGTACGACAAATCCAACAAGAGGCCGATACTCAAGTAGCTCAATACAGATGTGCCAACGAGGAACTGAGGAGCGAGCTGAACGAAACTTGGGCAGACCACAGAGACAAGGTAGACACATTTTAATGTAGTAAACTTTACGTAAGCAAGGTCTCAATTATTGTTATCTTTTTAGCTTACAATTTTATTCTTCAGACAATTTTGTACATATTGAATCTAAATTCTTTCTTTCTTACGTCTTTAAATAGAACTTTATACGGTTACGGTAAAAGTCACTTCGAATGGCCCAAAGGTGATACAGATTGGTAAAAACTCATTGAAATGGATGGATAGGAATGTTATTGAGGTACTCCAGCCAGAGCTAGAGATGAGAGATGAGAACTATTACTATACTATCAATACAATTATGTTTTACTTCATTAATTTCTACCTTTCTATGACCTTTTTTTTAGTATTCTAGACGTTTTTGTATTGTCATTTGGTGGTAGCGTATTATTATTCACTTATTTCTGCCAGAAATTCAGTCAGTTAACGTTGCAAATCTCATTTTGTCTCTCCGTTATTAATTCTTTCGATGTTTTTTGCTTTACGTTTGACTTTATCCAGATGAACACGATGGTATTAGATTATGAAGAGAAGATGCAACGGAGTGCGGCGCAAAACGCCCAGCTTAAGGACCAGTTGTCTAGACAAAGCGCCACCTCTGAGGCCAACATAGACTCCTACCGCAGGGTAAGCTGTTCACTCGATAATTTTTTTAACAACTAGGTTAGTATATACAATGATTTAGGTGTTATATTATATAGGTCTTATGTCTTGGACCTCTTGGTAGTTAAATAAAATGTGTAAGTTATTTACTGCAGTGATTCTCTGCAGGCAAATTTTTGTTTGGTCTTGTTCTCGTTTCTTCTAAGATAAGAATTCAATGATGATGAATTCAATAATGACAATGGTGTTGGAATCACCAACATTAAATAATAATTTTATATTTATGTGTGGAAACATTTTGTAACTTGTATGTAATTTTGGAACCGGTAACTTGCATCACTGTTGTACACTTCCATTTTGTCCTTTCAAAATACAGCTTCGGTACGTTCTGCTGATTTTTTTACTACCACACTAAGTGTATAATATATCTTTCAATTGATAGTAAAAAAATAAAACAGCGAACGTTACGATGAAATCGACGCGCAAAGAGTTTTTTCCGACTCTGTACAAAACCCTGCTCGAATTTCCTATGTCACGTTTAATTCCGAACGATCTCACTGTAACAGATGACTTAACACAATGTGTTTACATTGTCTCTTCCGTCCTTTCGCTTATTATAATGAAGATGACTTTACAGAAGATAGCGGAACTGGAGGAGAAACTTAAACAGTACCAATTTAAAGAATACTTAGCCAACAATCCACCGCAATACAACGTAGCAGCGGAACGACCATATTCCGTAAACAAAGAAACGACCGCTGACCATTACTCTGTCGATTTGAATCCAATACAAGGGAGTTCGAAGCCTTTACCAAGAAGCATGTTAAAAAACAATACGCAAAGAGCAACGAATGAGCAAAGAGCTCTTCCAGTCGTACATGCGTACACTGGTGATATAAATCCTAATACAGCCAATTCAAGTGAGAAGACGGGACAATTTAAAATTACTAAAAAACGTAAACTGTACACCGAAAAGGACTTCCAAGATTTTTAATTTATTCATAACTTGTTTCTAATAAAACTTATTACAGATTTTATGACAATCATTTTATCCAATAAATATTCCAGAACTTTTAAATAAATACCATATTTTTCTCATTTTTACCTTATTGTATTTATAATAATTGTATTGTCATCATCTCCCCGTTCTTTTCTCACCTATGTAGGGTCGGTCCAGTATGTATTACTCTTTCATATCCGTCTATCAGCCGTCATATTTGAAATTACGCCCTTTTTACGCATATCATCTTTCACACAATCCATCCATATTTCTTTTGAATTTTATCCTTGTAACCATCCTCATTAATTCTCATTATATTCTTCTATATCCCCTAATAATTTCATTTTAAAGTAAATGAATAAATAAATTTTGTGTTTCAAATCAGTTTACATAAATCTTAGAAATCATCTTAATATATTATACTTCTTTAATCTAAATCGTACGATTTCAGTTAAACTTAAAATAAACTGCACGTCCGAAGCGTCTCTGCAGTTGCGATGTATTCACTTTCACTTCCGTTTAAAGAACCATTCTCCATCGTATATCTTTCTTAAACATACAAACACTTTTATTTAATCAAAAGAAAAAACATTCTCACGAATCTAATACACAAGTCTTATGGAATATTTAGAGGTTAAGAGAGACGTTGGCCGAACCACGTTTAACTGGAGCAGCCGTTGTGAATGCCATATCAATTGAGGAACTACACATTTGTAAATAGACCACCTAAGGGCTATCATTATCTTTTTAGCAGAAATATATGAAAATGCAGAATAATTGTTGTATTATTTTGGTATGCTCGACAAATACCTACCTAATGTTAAAGTTAGTTTGCAGTATTTCATATCCCTTTTTTGTCTGGAGTGAGAGGAATGGAAAATGCTGGAAATACCCGGAACCAAGTATTAGGTGTATAACTTAATTTGTACAGATTATTAAGTAGTTTTTTAATTATAAAAAAATAATGAACAACAAACTTATTACTTATTTAATCTTGGAAACATTGTCCATCGTGCTCTATGACCTTGCGCCATCTATCAGGTAGCGTACGGATGCCGTCGCGAAAGAAACTTGCAGGCTTCGAGGCGATAAAATCATCGACGAATTTACGCACATCATCCAGCGTTGTGAAGTGTTTATATTCTAAACCGTGCTGCATTGACCGAAACAAATGAAAGTCAGATGGGGCCAAGTCTGGCGAATATGCCGCGTGCGGGAGAACTTCCCATCTCAAATTCAAGAGGGTCTTTTGAGTCACGCGAGCAACGTGAGGTCAAGCGTTGTCGAGAAGAAGAGTAGTATGACTTGCTGGCTTCCTTGCTCAGTAAATGGCCTGTTCTGATCCAGCTCTTCGCTCAATTTGTTCAACTGTCGACTGTAGCGCTCTGCTATCACCGTCTGACCAGTTTCCGGAAGTTCATAATAAAGCATACCCTTCATGTCCCACCAGATACACAGAAGAACTTTCTTAAAGTTGCTGTTCGGTTTCGGCATCGATGTAGAGGGTTGCCCGGGATCTACCCACGATTTTTTACGTTTGGGATTCTCGTAAAAAATGTATTTCTCATCACCCGTCACAATTTTCCACAAGAAGTCCTTTTTTGTTGCCGCGCAAGCAGTGAAAGACATATGTTCATACGTTGAAGAAGGTTTTGTTCGGTCAACACACGTGGGACCCATCTTCCAAGTTTATGAATTTTTCCCATTTGATGTAAACGCTTGGAAATAGCTGTTTGGGTTAGTCTGTTTGGGTGACTCCTAATTGAGCTGCAAGCTCAATTAGGAGTCACCCAAACAGCTATTTGCAAGTGTTTGCAAACAGCTATTAGGAGTCACTTTGCGTTGAGTCCTCATCTAATAAAGCTTGCAATTCCGCATCTTCAAACTTTTGAGATTGCCCAGGACGTGGCTGGTCATTAAGATCGAAATTACCACTTCTAAAACGTTTGTACCAATAATTACATGCTTCATAAGATATAAT
>DWLR01005589.1:0-10822 GCA_018246295.1 Papilio alexanor hazarajatica
GGAGTGCACTGGATGCGGATGGCGGAGGACCGATCTTTGTGGCGATCAATGGGGGAGGCCTACGTCCAGCAGTGGACAACCATAGGCTGAGATGATGATGAGATGATTGTGTCCCAAAATAATAATGACTCATTTTTCAAATTTGAAAGACAATATTCTATTGCTCCGCCATTATTTGCTACTTATTCATGTATATATTATATACCGACTTGGTGTATTGGACTAAGTATACGACAGACATCTAGCCGTGTTAACTTTGTAAAATGTATCGTGACTTATATACATATACACTTTCTATTATTCAATAAAACACATTTTAATTGCAAAATCATTTGTTACAGATTCCTCGCCATCTGGTGGCCACTCAAATGCCAAATAACGAAACGCCGCGCCCGGATGATGATTTTCTTCATCTGGATATTCGCAATCTCCATCACCACACCCTGGGTTGTCTTTTTTGACCTGGTGGTCGTGTTCGAGGACAGCCCCCACGTGCGCCTCTGCCTGGACGTGTGGCCCAACCCCTTGAGCGAGATATTGTACTTCGTCATCGGAAACCTCATCTTCTGCTACATTCTACCGATGGTACTAATAACCATGTGCTACATCCTGATCTGGATCAAGGTGTGGAGACGCGCGATCCCAACCGACACACAAGACGCACAGATGGAGAGAATGCAACAAAAGTCCAAAGTGAAAGTCGTTAAAATGCTGGTCGCTGTAGTCATACTGTTTGTGCTCTCCTGGTTTCCTTTATATCTGATTTTTGCGAGGATAAAGTTGGGCGGACCTGTGCAGAAATGGGAGGAGGACATATTTCCCGTTGTTACACCCCTGGCACAATGGCTGGGTGCTTCGAACTCATGTATCAACCCTATACTGTACGCTTTCTTCAACAAGAAGTACAGGAAAGGTTTCGTCGCAATAATTAAAAGCAGAAAATGTTGCGGGAGGCTGCGTTACTACGAGACAATTGCGCTTCAGTCCTCGAGTACATCGACCAGGAAATCGTGGCACTATAACAATAACAACCACGCGTCGATTACTCGTCGGTCACCGCCCGTGGACAAGAACGCCGTATCCTTTATCTTTAATCACACCGGAGTTTAAATTCTTCCGAGTTGGAGAATGGAATTGGTTTACATAAGTGCCGCTAGAGCTCGAGAGATGTCGCCCCTCCGAGGAGGTCGAGGCGCGTGTCATATCGACGACTATTTTCTAAGCTTGTGAAGTATTTAGAATATTCGCGTTGGCAACTTTGTAATCGTGCAAGAACCAAATTCTCGACCATCATGAAATTCAATAATAATTATTAAGTGAACTTACTTATTGTTGTATTCGATAGTTTTTACTACTTTTAAGATATGTAATTAACTTTTTTACGTGAAACGTTTGCAGAGTTGTAAAAAGATTTTATTTTTACATTGAAATGCCGAAGTTGCGAAGCGCACATACAGCACAAACAAAATAAACTGTGTGTTCTATTTTATATAGCATAATATTATTAACGTTCCTTTAAACTGACATCTTTGACTAGGAAAAATTATTTTCATCTTTTGATTTAAATATTTTTATTTCCTTTTATTTATAGATATATTGGTTATACAGTAAAATATCTTATTCGCAGGGTATATGTTCCTTAAAAATGTCGCGAATACAGAACTATGGAATGGTAATTTATATGGGATTATAGGGAATACGTTCCTAGGTCACAAAATAAAAACTGATTAGATCCGCGAATAACGAAGTCTTTAGCCACGAATAGGCATTATTGAATATGAATAGGCATTGGCCTAATTTGCCAATAATTGCCTATTCGTCGCATTTTTTTTAAATCCGTATAATAGTAAAACCGCGGATGAAGGAAGCGCGAATAAAAAGATTTTACTGTATTTAGAAAACATATTGAAGAAAAATATGAAAAAAAAAAACTAATAAAACAACAAAAACATAAGAATAATTTAACAATACAGACCATTGAATAATACTTATTAATAATTCAGTATCGCTCATAACAAAAAATATAATATATTCATAATAAAATATTATACACGTATCAGGTCTTGATCTTAGATAAACTGCAGTCAGGTTCGATCGTGTAGAAAAATATGCTGATATTTGTTCAAATAATACCACCACTTACAAAATACTATTACAGTTTGATGAGTCGGTATCGCATGTGTTGCCAGATGTATCCTATGTTTTTAATAACACAAATATACTGTTATTCAATAATTTAAATTATGATTTTGGATTGGTTTTTTTTAATAATTCTTCACAAGTCACACAAAATAATTATCGTAGGTGACATTAGACATTAGCGGTAATACATTTAAATCTAATTAGTAAATTATTATTTTCTAGGAACGATTAAAATGGCATATTTATAACGTAAATATTTTATGACTTGCTTATATTGAGTATACCATTTTTATCGATTTTACATGTATTTTTAGTCTGTCTTGTACGGACTGAAAGCCGCTTACAATGCACAAATTATTAACCAGAAATTTCTGGATAATCGGAATTAAATAAAAAAATAAATGATTATGATTAAAATATAAATTAACATTGTATAAATACAAACATATACAAATAAATATTAAGGAATTAAATTACAACAAGAAGTAAGTTTGTATCTTTCTAACGTATTAGTTAAAAGGTTATTAATCGGTACTCATTAAAGGCACATTATAGTTATAAATTATCAGTAGAATTTCAAAGCAAAAAGAAACTACCAGATTAATATTTTTCTACTAAAAATCACTTGTATGTAGCCAGTAGGTTATGCGTATCACTTTAATTTACGTTGCAAAATCATTAAAACAAATAAATTGTATTGTTTTTTTTTTTACTTTTTTGTTATTTTCTTTATATACTTTTTTGTTTTTAGTAAATCCATCGATTATCAAAGACAAAGTCGAAGCTTGCAAGACTGATACTGTAAAACGAAGCAAAAGTCCTTTTAAAGGAAATATTTGTGATACGGAAACGGATTTCGAATTCTGCTATTTTTGCAAACAGTAAGCTTAGCTTGTGAATGTAATAAATCTAATTATTTATGAAATTGCCGCAACGAAAGAATTACAGACGAAAGTCTTGCAACTATTGAATCTGTTGTAGATTTTATATACTGTTCGCCCTTAGTTGTGATTACTTAATTTATTTAGAATTTAATTTCATGTTATGAAATAGCATTTGACAACATTACTTTAAACTTACATGTCATATATACTTTTATTATTATGCCGTTTGAGAAATTCTTAACATTTAATTTAAAAAAAAAATGTTTTTTCTTAAAAGTTTTTTGTTTCGAACATTATATTTTTCTTGTTTTAGAAATTTTCAAGCCAAGGAAGTGCTAGATTAAATTAAGCGAAAATTCACATCACGCGAGCTTAGATACGACGCATCCAAGTTAATTAGGCAATAATTGTATTTTATATAAAAATTAGTATTTCTGGATTTGAAAAAGTTAAATAGCAATATGTTAGCTAGATGACTTTGTTTTTCGTAATATTTGCAGTATATGAAATATATCAAATAATAAACATCATATGAATAAAACACCATCTTATAATGTAACTAAAACACCGATTACTTACATTTGTAGTTTTCTAAAGAACATTTGAACTCAAAAACTTAATAGGCTATAGTTGTTTTGTATACAAAATTGATAATATACATATACTCTTAATATTTATGTAATATATTTATAAATTACATATTGAATAGAACAATAAATGTAAACTTTAATGTTTCTTCAGTTCAAGTAGAATGCATTCTTGTAACATATCGCTGTGTTTAGTTGCCGTGTTTGGTGTTAGAATTTAGGAATGTATTTAATAAAACTGTACTTAATTTTTATAAACTAATTTTAACAAACTATTGTATATTTTACATGTAAAAGTGTCATATGTATCGAAATAAATAATGTCGAAATTATTGTTTTCGCTAAACTAAGCCAAATTATCTCAACAGTTACATTTAAATTAATGAACATAATATTTGATGTTAAGTATGTAATACATTATGTATGTGACATGTTTAACGCTTGTAGTTTCGGTTATAGTGCCAGGTTGTAAGAAGAGTTTTTAATTTTACATGAGCATAGTTGTGTAGGTAGGTTCTTCGAGCAATGCTAAGTGTAATTTGAGAAGGTAAAACCACAGCAAGCCTTGTAGCTTTACCTGACTTAGTTTTTATGGAAAAAAAACTATTTGTTTTAATTCCTTCTTTAGTTTTTATGTACAATGTAGCAATGACATTCGATTATTAGGAACATTAGGAACATAATACAGATATCACTTGCTAAGGTTTCTTGAAAAAGAATACACTTGACAAGTGCATTTTTCTTATAGGTAGTTTATGAATTTATCGTTTTTTTTTATAATCATTCATCATATACAGTATTTTTTTTTATGAAGCAGGAGTTTAGTTAACAGTAAATTATATCAAACTTAAGTCAGGTTAATAGTTAAGCAACTGCGTAACGTCTAACCTATAGCGACTGCTAAGTTAACTGAAGCAATTTAAACATATTCAACTATCTCTTACTCCGTACAATTTACTCACATATCAATATTTAGCAGCGTTTTTGAACTAAGGTTTCTTTTTTACATCGAAGTTTTAAAATAGATGATTTTGTAAGAAAATATTCATATTTATACTTTTTTAAATATACGATACATGGGGCATGTTCAAGTCAACTTTGTCTAAGATAATTCTATATTTTGTTTTGTGTTGACATTATTTTTCATGAGATAAATTAGACCAGACATAAAAGTAAATAATTATGATTTTTGTACAATTTAAAAGAGATTACATTATATGTAATTATTCAAGTCATATTGTCTATCAGAATTTACCTCGGTCTTCTGTGAATATATGCTTTGATAAATACAAACAATTGCAATTTCATAGCAATAATTTACTTTGTGAAGAGAAGATCATTGTTGATGTGATAATGGATTTGACATGAATTTATGTATGTAAGAATACATTTTGTATTAAAACTAAAGGCACAAATTTTTAGATCTTTTTAAACATTGTTAATATGCGATAGTTTGAAATATGTCTTTACATTCATATGCATTTTAAAATTTGCATTTATTAATTTTTTTCCAATGTCATCATTGTTTTGCCTGTTTTCTAATGTAATAATAATGCATTTCAAAACTATACTGATCTTGTAATAATCGAGTCCGTATTTAATTAGTTTATAAACTGAATTTGTTATCTTTCTAAATTAACCTATTTGTGATTCGTAACGCGCCATTTTTTGCGTATGAGATGAACGATTATATGACAGTAGGCATATTTAATATTGGAATTGCTTAGTAAAATGTTAATATCTACTTACAAAAAAGACAGTAATGAATTATAAATTTATAAATAAATAAATGTTAAATAAATTAGTGTTTTCTTTTGTAGAACAATTAAAATTATTAGAATTTTTTTTGCAGTTTGATATTTGATTTTACTACCCTGTTCATGATAAAAATTAAGCTTCGAATAAAAAAACTGCCGTCATCACTTTAAGACGCAAGATAATGTCCTTGAGAAAGTACGTATACTCGTATTATTATTACGATACGGTTGCCTTCAGCAATGTGAAAAGGTAAAGGATATTTATAAAGAAGTTAAGTATTAATTGTCTTGTAATAGATTATTACAACGACGTTGTGGGAGCAAGCCACGTAAAGGACTTGTCATAACCTAAATGAGAAAAACTCTGGTTTGAAATAGGCAGTATCTTCAATACTTCGTTGATCCATTGCATCCATTAAGGTAGCTTAAAAAATAACACCACTACTACCCAAAAATTATAGTCGTAAACTACAAGCAAACTGTTAGTGTAATAATAGTGTAATAAAAAGCACAACAATGGTCTAAATGAAGACTACCGCGGAAGTTTTCCAGGTAAGTCGACTGCAAGAGAGCATCAAGCTGATAATGATTGTAACTGAGCCACTTTTAAAACATTAGAAACTTACGTTCTCTGCAGCGCATATTGTTGCTAGTATTACAAGTCTTCTAAAAACAGAAAGTATTAAAAATATAATTGTTATTATGTGCAAACATTATCGTGTAACCGCCTTCGATAATATTATATGACACATTAAACAGAACATATAGTAAGACTCGCGTGATATAAAACGCACCTGCCCTTAAGACATACGTTTTACAACCCGTGTGCATTTTGTTTTTACTGAAAGATACAAAGCTACGATTTTTTTGTTGGAGTCGTTAGATTATTTCACGACGAAAATTACTTGTAAATGGTGAAGTTGCCGGTTTCAGATGTTATGTACAGTCGAGTTCCTTGGCGGTAGGATATAGATCAAAACTGATATATCCATTAATTTTTAACACCAAAATCCATCGAATCGTATCCTTATATATCGTATCGTAATCTTTTCAGTATAATTTGATATATGTAAGTTTAATTTTCGTATTGAAAATTAGATAAAACAAACAAGTCCCTACTTATCCACTTTAATACGTCTTAAAGCCTAAGAAAAATATTAGCAATAGTGAAAGCTAAGAGGAGAAGCGTTAATGGTTCCAGACGTTACGATGTTTTGACGTCACATTTTTGTCAATCGGTCAATGCCCTCGTGTGAACAGTGACGTAGATTTTAAGTGCCCATTCGTAGAAATAAAGGTCTGTGTGACAGGGTAACGAACTCCAACAGCAAATTTGCATATACAATTTTAAGGAGGGAAGCAATTCATATTTCATTTCTAAGTAAGTCCCTTCTTAGACAAGTAATGGATCGTTAGAGGCTTTACTTCTATAGATTAATTAATAGTAAATACCTCTATTTTTAGTTACTCGTTGTATTTTTTGTTACAAACAGAAGAAAGCATTTTTAATACTTTTTAACTTCAATATTTTAAATAAGAATATTTGTTTTATTTCTGAACAGTGTTTTTGTGTCTATTTTCCATTTCGCAGTATTTAAAAGCCTAGCTCGTTATTATCAAATACAATAAACACTGACGAAAACTAAAATAACTAAAACAGAGTTTATAAGAAGAATTATTGTACCAGAAATATCTGCAACTTGAACAACACAACTCCAACAAACTTAATATACTAATATCCCATGTTAAATTGTGCATAACTCGTAGGCTCTTCCTGCGGATGAAATATGTTTTTATACATATATCCATGTACATAGGAATAAAAAAGCCTTACAGGATATCTATCCCGCTCCGTATCCCCCCGCTTCCTTCAATTTGGTTTATACATATGTAGGAATAAATCATAACATTAAGTATATATATTGAAGCGCCGATAGGCTAATGGTTTAGGATACGGATTACGGACTATCGATCATAAGGTTCGCTACCCATATATTAGCACAAACAATCGTTGAAGCTTAGTTGGAACGATTTAAAACTGTGATAATGTCTTAAACGCAGCTTTTTTTTTTATAAAACAAAATATACCTTTGGTATACCACGAGCATTTTAATTAAATAGCAGCATCAGAGTTCCTTGAATAAATAAATAGCCGATTGCAATACTATTTGTTAAACAGACTATTCTAGTGGCTAAGAATTCAATAATTAGTAACTTAATAAAATAGCACATTCTGTACAGAGTAGTATTAAAACTGTTTTAAATTTATATAATGTCACTAAAGCATTCAACTCGAGAATCGCTTGTCGCGAACAAGTATTTTATGATGAGATGCTTCGAACATAAGTAAAAAATTAATAAACCTAAAAGAAAACTAAACCTCTATTAATCTCCCGAACTAAGCAATCAACAAAAGTAACACGACCATGAAACACTCGGCGCACGGAGCGAAGCGCCCGGCGTAGGGTTGCCGCATTGCTGAAAATTCTAATAGTCACATAAAAAATCCACTATACTCGGATGATGAAAACCACTTAGAAGCGATCGCTGCAGTATTTTTTATTACTATACATTAAATATGTTCAATGAAAAATGTTGTTTTGTCTCTTCTAACTCCCCAGTTACAGTCGACTTGTAGGATAAAATATGAAACTCCTGTGAGTAATATACCGTTTCGAGTCCCTTGATTAGTGCCTAATATTAATGCGTAAACCAAACATTCATCTACTACTTTTCGATAAATTCTGAGTTATTATGAAAATCGGGAAAAAAATTTAAATAACACTCAATCAAAGCTCATGAATATGCTAGTCATACTTTAGAAGCCTAATCAAGTCTAATCAATTACAAAATTAGAAAAATATTTTTGGTTAATTTTATTTTGATTGTGTGATAGCCCTAACAATCGCCGAGTGCAGCCTACCTCGCTGCAGCCTCGCACCGGTGACCCAAAAAGCTCGGTTCACGGCCCCCCCAGGGACGACCCGATAAGGCTTTAAACTCATTAGTTAGGGCTCTAGGTCACATTTCTCATTCCTTAGATATAACCTAATTATGCGAAGCCGTCGCTTCCTCTACGACCGCTGATAACTCGGAGGCATACACATCAAGGCTACATTCTCATGCCAAAGGTCTAATGTAGTGACACTATTACAGTAATTTTAAATAGTCATATAGATTTGCTTGTTCTGATGTGTATAATGCTACAACGTCCGTTATAAACCGTCCGTTATAACAACACAAAACAGACTTCAAATTTGTTTAAGTCTTCCCTTTTTTGGTATGGGGTGGTAACGTTGACAATATCTGTTTGACTCATGTTATATATTATCGAGATTAATATAGGCGGAATTAAATTACAAATAAATGATCATCTAAGAATATAAAAACGAACGCGTTTAAAGCTGCGGGCAACACCTACTTTTATTCACATGACTTATGGCACATCTTTGGAATCCACAGTTCAATGACATTTAAAATTAAATGGGAGCAATTTGCGAATGTCCAACAAAATATAAATTCTGACAACGGTTCATAAATGACGAGGTTCTATTGTAACAAATATAAAAATAAAACATACAACTAAATTGGTTCTCAATACTCCTTTTTCTGAAGTCGGTTAAAGACAAATGCGGAATGACATCAATTACAACTTTCCTATAAAGTAAGAATTCGAAAAAAGATACGTCGACTTAAATTGTTATAATTTATTTGGTTTTAAAGTAGATAAGTCAGATGAATTTAGATGAGAGCTAGTAAATAACTCGATACAATTTAAAATATCTGAAGTAAACATACCTTATAAGTTCTTACGGAATTTTGATTTAAATAAAAAACAAACACTGGATAACTTTTTTAATCTACTTTTTAGATTTTATAATGTAAGGGTAAATATCGACATGAACAAATAAGATGCGGTTTACGTAATACAACGTACTTGTTTAAATAATTTGCTATTACACAAGGCAGATTGTATTCCTTAGCGCCTTTTTTTCGGACTTATTTAAATCTCCCTATGTATTGTAACTACAACATTTTATTTCAATGGCTTCCAGTTATTAATTTCTCAATTTCTAATAAAGTTTTGTCTTTAGTTTCTGGTAAAACTATGTAGAGCAAAATTGTAAAGCACGAAGAAAGTAGTGCATAAAACAAGAACAAACCGGCGAAACCCCACAGAGAAAACAAATATGGAGTTACTTTTAAAAAAGTCGCGAAACAGAAATTTCCAAACATTCCAATTATTAATGTAAAGATATTTCTGTGTGTCACGGGAATAAATTCGCTAATCAGTGATGAAGACATTATTAAAGGACCACTGCTTACAGCGAACGAGTAAAATGATAATAGTAGGAGAGAAATATAAATATTGTCAGGTAAGATATTTCTGTGTACCAGATATATGAACAAAGATAAAAGATAAAGGAAAGTAATCCCTACAACTGTAGTTAATAACATGAAGGATCTTCTTTGTACGATCTTTGACACGCCACTCCCGATGTAGGCACCCACTAAAGTAACGCCATCTAGTGTGAGCATTCCCGTGTACGCCGCTGATTCCGATTTTGTTATTTTGTTCAAAATGTCAAAAGCATAAACGGTGCAAGTCATTTTACCCAAGGAATTATACAAAAGGTTAACTAAAATTGTCAGGAATAACGGCATGTAAAAACCTTTTTTGGAGATGATTCCAAAGTTAGTCTTCATTGAATTTTCTTTATTTGCTTTATCAGAACTAAAACTAGGAAAGCCCTTATAAAAATTTATTAAATCTTTTAATTCTTTCCTCGATGATAAGCTGTCACCT
This sequence comes from Papilio alexanor hazarajatica, assembly GCA_018246295.1. Taxonomy (NCBI): domain Eukaryota; kingdom Metazoa; phylum Arthropoda; class Insecta; order Lepidoptera; family Papilionidae; genus Papilio; species Papilio alexanor. The sequence continues at coordinate 10,178 of DWLR01005589.1, forward strand.
TTCAGCCAATAATGAGCTGATGCACATTCACCAAACCGCTTTTTACTAGCCAGCCACAGAGGTGATTCCGGCCATACTAATATTGTAAGCAAAATATAAATAGTAGAAACCATTCCAACTAAAGCGATGTACTTCCAGTGAAAGAAAGTGCCGATAATATTTGATATCCAAATTCCCCAGAGAAACGAAGCGGATTTCGTTGTTAAAAATACACCACGATATTTTGGTGATGAATATTCTGTGATTATCATTATGCTAATTGTAATATGGCTTGCGCTCAGGATGCCGTGTATGATTGCACTTATCAATATTTGAGTTATCGTCGTAGAAAAATATAAGAGTAGGAATCCACCCATGGCTACTATAGATACTAAAAGGAAACAGATTTTGCGTCCGAAATATCTTGGCAGAATAGTTAAAATAATAACTTGCACCATTCCGCTATAGCTGGCCGAGGACGCTGAAAAGAAAAGCATTACATAATAAATAATTTAATAATAATGTCTTAAGCATTTATAAAATACACATAATATGTAATGTAGAATACACAGTAGCTATTCAGTTTCAATTCAGTTTCGCGGTCACTTGGAAGACAAGGCCAAGCTGGCCTCCAAAAAGCTTGGTGTGCTCAGTAGATCGAAGCAG